>QRFJ01000230.1:811453-1106453 GCA_006176705.1 Cocos nucifera | reverse complement strand
GTTTGAAACTTACAACGGGACTTTCGAATTCGTCGACTATATAGAGATCTTCAAGGCAGCGTTGCTCTTTCAGGAAGCGTCGGATGCTATTCTTTGTCGGACGTTCTTCGCCACTTTAAAGGGAGTGGCACGATAATGGTACTCCAGTCTAAAATCGATCTCGATCCATTCTTTTGAGAAGCTAAGCTAGTCCTTGGCTGCGCATTTCATCAACAACCACAAGCAGCAGAAGCAGTCTAACTACCTGAATACCATCCGATAAAAGGAGGGGAGTCGATCCGCTCCTATGTGAGCCACTTTAATGCGACAACTCTGAAAGTCCGTGATGTGGATCAGTCAATCGCGATGACCACCTTTATGAGTGGATTACTGAAGAACGACCTGATGAGGTCACTAATAAAGTTCTTTCCTTAAGACTATGCTGGTATACTAGAGCGGGCCAAAAAGTATACCAACATTGAATAAGCTTTTATTGAGGACATCCCTGCCAATGCTATTCTGGTAGGATCAAATAAGGAGCACCTCCCGCTGAAGGAGGCTTGTCATCAGTGCTCCCGATTTCTGCCCAGGAAGCAAAAAGATGGAGGTTCATCCTGAAATTGTCGATCTTCGAGTCCCCAAAGGAGAGATCGACACTAGTCTCCACCGAGGCGTTATCACAACTATATGCCTCTAAACATTACCTAGGGAGAGGTTCTGATGCAGATTTAGGATGAACTCCCTCAGCCTCCAAAGATGTGGATGAATCCTAAGCACCACGATCCAACGAGGTACTATTTCTACCATCGTGACCATGGTCATGATACAGAAGATTGTTGCCTCCTCCATGATGCCATTGAAAGACTTATTCAGGAGGACTTATTCAGGAGGGAAGGTTGGAGCACTTCATCTATGGGAGAACGCCCCCATGATGGCCTCCTCTGAGAGTTCGACAACTATCTCATAAGCCCCAACATCCGATGCTAATACCTACACAAGAGGCAGGAGAGCCGGCAGTGGTTGAGGAATGACCTCTCCTTGGTCAAATCTACATGATCACTAAGGGGTCGTCCGAGGCGGCGGTGGTGAAGAGACCAAGGCACGAAGATAGACTCAGAGAGGCAATAACTTTCACTGAGTAGGATACAGAAGGTATACAACAATTGCACAATGATGCAGTCATTATTTCTCTAAATATTATTGATTATAATGTACACTGTGTATTTATTGATAATTGATACTTAATTAATATTTTATACTTTTTTGCTTTTTTTAGAATGGAATTCTCTTCTGATCGGCTAAATAAATTTAATACATCGATTCAAGAATTCTCTAGAAGCTCAGTATTTTAGAGGGAATAATCAAGGTGCCTGTCATAGTGGGCACTCCACCTTAGCAAGTGACCATTCTTATAGACTTTCTCATCGTAAAGCTTTCCTCAGCTTACAATGCCATCCTTGGAAGATCCAGTCTCTGGATATTGAGAGCCGTGGTGTCCAGCTACCATCTAATGATCAAATTTTTGATAGTTTATGGAGTGGAGAAGATCCAAGGCATTCAAACTATGGTGCAACAATGTTTCACCGTCAAACTCCAAGTAAAGAAAGAAGAGAAGCCCTATCCCAAACTCCTAATGGGGTTGGACGCTCGAGACGATTTGATGGAAAATCATGCCCAACCATTTGATGAGCTCTTGGAGATCCCGCTTAGGAGGGAGAATCCCCAGCAGACCGTAAAGATCAGTTCATGCTTCGATCAGGTAACAAAAAACTAACTAATCGCTCTTTTGCAGGTGAATATGGATCTTTTTTCTTGTCAGCCATAGATATGCTCGAGATTGATCCAGAGATAATAGCCCACCACCTGAGAGTGGATCCAACTTGTCATCCAATCAAATAAAAGAAGCATAGTTTTGCCCCAAAACGTCAGAAAGCCATTGCTGAGGAGCTGGAAAAATTAATTAAAGTCAGTTTTATCAGAGAGACAATGTATCTTGATTGCCTGGCAAACATTATCCTTATAAAGAAGGTAAATGAAAAGTGGCGTATGTGCATCAACTTCACCGACCTGAATGAGGTCTGCCCAAAAAATAGTTATCCACTTTCTTGAATCAACCAACTGATCGATGCCACTTCAGGGCACGAGCTCCTCTGCTTCATGGATGCCTTCTTTTGCTATAACCAAATTCGGATGGTCCTTAAAGTTGAGGAGAAAATGGCCTTTATAACTGATCATGGACTCTTCTATTATAAGGTGATGCTCTTTGGATTGAAAAATGCAGGAGTCATGTACCAAAGGTTGGTAAATAAAATTTTTAAAGATCAAATTAAAAAAAATATGGAGGTGTATATGGACGACATGTTGGTCAAGAGCCAAGCGATGCCAGACCACATCGAGGACCTTCGAGAGACTTTTGACATGCTTCATCGATACTAGATGAAGTTGAATCCTATGAAGTATGCTTTTGAAGTGACCACCGGCAAGTTTTTTGGCTTCATGATTTCTCGTAGAGGTATTGAGGCGAATCCTAAGAAGATCAAGATAATCTTGAAAATATCAGCACCAAAAATAGTTAAAGAGATACAATATCTAACTGATAAAATAGCCTCTCTTAATAATTTCATTTTCAGGTTAGCCGAGAGGTGTCTTTCATTTTTTTAGACCCTTAAACAGTCGAAGAATTTTCAATGGATCCTAAAATGCTAAAAGACTTTTGAAGAGTTAAAGAGATATCTTGGCTCCCCACTTCTACTCACTAAACTGCAGCCGGGCGAGGAGTTCCTCTCATATCTAGCCGTCTCAGCCATGGCCATCAGTGCAGTCCTTATCCGAGAAGAAGGAATGTTTCAAAAACTCATCTATTATGTCAGCAAGGTCCTTTATGATTAGAGACCAGATATATACTAAACTGAAAAAGTTAGTCTTTGCACTGGTCATTGCTGTCAGAAAGCTTCGGCCCTACTTTTAGGTTCATACCACGATTTTGCTTATAGATCAGCCAATAAGGATGATCCTACATCACCTTGACACTTTGGGTCGGATCGTGAAGTGGGCACTAGAGCTCTCAGAACTGGATATACATTATCAACCAAGGCCATTTATCAAAGCTCAGATCTTGGCTGACTTTGTCCTTGAATGCACTATCCCAGATGTGAGAGCCCTAGAAGAAAATTCAAAAGACAACCCGAAAGATCCCACAAGTTCAAAAAGCGACAAAACTTTGGATCAGACTCAGAAAAGACGTGGATCCTACATGTCGATGGTTTATCAAACTTGTCGGGATCGAGAGCCAGACTCATTCTATCCAGTCTAGAGGGAGAAGTAGCAGCATATGCTTTACACTTCAAGTTTTTGACTACCAATAACGAGATGGAGTACGAAGTCTTGATTGCCGGACTGAAGATCACCAAAGAGATCGGAGCCTAATGCCTAGAGGTCTTCAGTGATTCTCAGCTAGTGGTCGGGCAAATCAAAGAAGAGTATGAAGCTCGAGAAGAAAACATGAAAAAATACCTTCAAAAGATAAAAGATCTTATTTTGCTCTTTCAACATTTTAATATTCAGTAGGTCCCCAGGGTGCAAAATGCTAGAGCCAATGCTTTATCCAAGCTGGCATCCTTGTTGCCCATCGACTTGAATAAAGAGACCTACTTTGAGGTCTTGAAAGCTTCAAGCTTAGAGAAGCCCACCACTGTTCAGCAAATTAATGAAGAACTCTGTTGGATGGATCCTATTCTAAAATACTTGAGGGCAGGAGAGTTACCACCTAATCGAAAAGAAGCTCAAAAGATCAAGAATAAAGTCGCTAGATACGTATTACCCGACAATAAGTTGTATAAGCGGTCTTTCTCTCTACCTCTCCTAAAGTGTCTGCATCCGTCCGAAGCTGACTATGCCCTGCATGAAGTTCATGAGAAGATTTATGGAAGTCACCTGGAGGGTCGGTGTTTATCTTATAAGATCATTCGCCAAGGATATTACTAGCCGACAATGCAATAGGATGCACAAAATTTCATTAGAAGATGTGAACAATGCCAACGGAATGATCGGATCCAGCATCAACCGGCGACACTTCTAATCCCAATTGAAGTTTCATGGCCATTCACCCAATGGGGATTGGACATCCTAGGTCTATTCTCTTAAGTCTTGGGCTAGCATAAATTCATTCTAGTAGTTATCGACTACTTTACGAAGTGGGTCAAAGCTGAGCTTATGGCTCAGATCATTGAATCAAAAGTTCGAGACTTCATTTGAAAGTCGATCATCTATCAATATGGTCTTTCTAAAGTATTGATCTCCAATAATGGCAGATAGTTCAGTAGCACCCGACTTCATAAATTCTGCGAGGACCATGGGATAGAGCAATGCTTCACTTTAGTAGGCCACTCACAAGCAAATGGAGAAGTGGAGGTCGCTAACAGGACTCTCTTGCAAGGTCTGAAAGTTGATTGGATTGGATGGAGGGTCGTGGGTAGAAGAGCTCTGCCATGTCCTCTGGGCCTACCATATGATGCAAAGAGTCCCAACCAGTGAGACACCATTTAACTTGGCATTCGGAACAGAAACTATCATTCCAGTGAAATTTGGACTTCCTTCTTTCAGAATTGAGGAGTATGATGAAGACACCAACTCTATTTGACTCCGAGCCAATCTCGACCTAATCGAGAAAAGCAGGAAACGAGCTGCGATGAGGATGGCCGTCTATCGATAAAAGATGGTCAGATATTATAATGCTTGGATCAAAGCCAAAGAATTCCAAGCAGACGATCTCATCCTCCGTAAGATTGAAGTCTCACAATCCACTAAACAAGAAAAGCTTTCATCTAATTGAGAAGATTCTTATCAAGTCAATGAGGTGGTGCGACTAGGAACTTACCAGCTAAAGCGACTCAATGGGACTCCACTTTCCAAGCCATGAAACTCGGCTAATCTTCATATGTACTATCAATAGTTCAAATAAATGAATACTCTTATAAATTTATTTATCAAGTTCATCAGCAAATGTCTCTGTGATAAAAAGATTTAGAAAAAGTCAACTAAAGATCCCTTTGATCGGGATAATTTATAGTGAGTTCCTCAAATCGAAATTGTTCCAACTAAAGATCCCTTTGATTAGAATAATTCATAGTTAGTTCCCTAAATAGGAACCGCTTTAGTTGAAATCTTCTTAGTCAGGATAACTAACAGTGAGTTTCTTAGATCGAAACCACTTCAACTAAAGATTCCTTTAATCAAAATAATTAATAGCAAGTTTCTTAGATCGAAACCACTTCAACTAAAGATTTTTTTGATCGAGATAATTTACAGTGAGTTTCTTAGATCGAAACTGCTTCAACTAAAGATCTTTTTGATCGAGATAATTTACAGCAAGTTTCGATCTGATCCCTTTGATCGGGATAATTTATAGTGAGTTTCTCAGATTGAAACCACTTCAATTAAAGATCCTTTTAATCAGAATAACTAACAACGAGTTTCTTGGATTGAAACTGCTTCGGCTAAAATTCTTTTTGATCGAGATAATTCATAATGAGTTTTCTAAATAAGAACCGCTTCAGTTGAAATCCCCTTAGTCGGGGTAACCAGCAGCGAGTTCGTTAGATCTAAACCACTCCAGCTAAAAAGTTCCTTTGATTGAAATGACCCTGTGGCAAGCTCCTCAGATCGGAGCTGTTTTCGCTAAACATCCCTTCGATCGGGATAAATTTACAGTGGACTCTTGAGATTGAGATCGTTCTAATGAAAGACCCTTTTATCGAGGCAAGCTTGCAGCAAGTTCCTTGGATTGGAACTACTTAGCCAAAATGATCCTCTGATCAAGTAAATAGTGTGAAGTTCTTTAAAAACTAGGGTATATATTAAAAAAAAACTATGAACACCTACAAAGTGCCTGTAGGTGCCTAAGGCTTTAAAAAAAAATATGTAGGTGCCTACATGGTGCCTATAGGCGCATATTGGGGATAAACCCCACTTCCGTTGAAGTCCAGTCTGATGCTTAGCCTAATGTAACTGATAATCACGGAAGAGCTTTGATCAAGAATTCTTTCTCCAGTGGCCAAACCCCTTTCAGATTTTTTCAGTAGCTAAACTCCTTCAAGAGCCGAACTCCTTCCGAATTTCTCCTTCAGTTGGATTCCTCCAGTAGTCGAACTCCTTCCGAACTTCTTCTTCAGTTGAATTTCTGTAGGAGCCAAACTCCTTCTGATTTTTTTCTTCAGTCAGATCTGGACTTCTTCTTCAGTCGGATCCCTGTAGCAGCCGAACTCCTTCCAAACTTCTTCTTCAGTTGGATCCCTCCAGAAGTCGAACTCTTTCCAAACTTCTCCTTCAGTCGGATTCCTACAGAAGCCAAACTCCTTTCAGACTTCTCCTTCATTCGAATTTCTCTAGCAGCCAAACTTCTTTCAGACTTCTCCTTCAGTTGAACTCCTCCAGGGGTTGAACTCCTTTTGAATTTTTTCAGTGGATTACTTCCAGATTTCAAGTTGTATTCCTTTCAAATGATCTCCTCTAGTTGTATTTCCTTTAGGAGTCCAAACTCCTCTGAAATTGATATATGTCAAAGCTCTTCACTAACCAACACCTACTTTCTTCGAACTTCAACTATTAAATCTCAACGAACAAGCAACCCCACTACCAGATGGTTACGACTGTCATTATCAGTCTGCTACAGGATGGTTACAACTGTCATTATCAGTCTATTACGAGCGACATCTCTCTTCGTAATAAATTCCACGTGGCCTCAAGTGGCCTATGATCAGATGGTTACGACTGTTATTATCAGTCTATTTCGAGCGACACCTCTCTCCATAATAAATTCCATATAGTTTCAAGTGGCCCATGATCGGACAGTTATGATTGTCACTATCAATCTGCTCTAGACTCCGACTATAAAAGGGACTCTCTAGATACATTTTCTTTAAGTTCTCTTTTTCTTCTTAGAATTCTGCTAAATTTTTTTCTAAGCACTCCATTTTCGTTGGCTAGAAGAGCTAACTTGATCATCGGAGGATCCCACCGGAGCCACCACCATCGACTTCAAACGAGACTTTATTTTGCAGATCACCGATGGTGACCTCTTCTTTTCTAACTCCAGCTCGATCCAACGTCAATTAAAGGAGTGCTCAGCAGCGATCTCTCTTCTTCCTCTCTAGAGTTCTTCCTAGAAAAAATGAATCTCAAGAAAGCTTCGATCCGATGATCAACGGCCTCTGTAGCCAAATCTCATTCAAATTTATCCACTCCCATTTCAGCTCCGATAACTCAAGCACCACCTGCAGCCATGATGGATGCAGGATAGTTCAACCTACTGGTCCAGAAGGTTCACGATCTCACAGAGGCGGTGTAGGCCATACATCGTCAAGCTCCGATGCTAATTCGGCTAGAGCAGACTTCTCCGGAGCCCCATGATCCGATCGGAGGATGACCGACTTAGGCTAAGTGGTCGGTGACCTCCAGAAAGAAAAAGCAAAGGATGGAGAGCTCTTACTCAGACCATGACTCGACCCGAGGAGAGCTTTGCCTTCATCTCATCAGAAAACTCTGAAGATCAACGATCGTAAAGATCTTTTGAATCAAAGGCTCCAGAAAATAAGTCGACGAATCAAAGATCTCCGTCATACTTTCTCCTCACACGGTAATAATATTTGCACCGACCCTTCTTTTTTTTAGAGAATTATGTAAGAATCCATTCCACCAAACTTTAAGCTTCCTCAATTTGAAAGCTACGATAGAACTTCTAATTCGGTCAATCATCTGAAGGCCTTTCATACCATGATACTGCTCCATGGCGCACCAGACATCATCTTATGTCGAGCTTTTCTATCTACCTTAAAGAAAGCAGCAAAAAATTGGTACTCGACGTTGAAGTCGGATCCGATCTTCTTCTTTGACTAGATGAGCCATTAGTTTATGGCTCACTTCATCAGCAGCCGACGTCTACACCGAGATTCAAATTTTTTGATGAGTATCAAGTAGAAGAAGGAAGAATCTATCTAAACTTATGTCATCCAATTTAATGCTGCTATATTGGAGGTCCAAAATTTAGACCAATCCGTTGCAATGACCACACTCAAGGGTGGCCTTTAGAAGAATAATTTACTGTTCTTCCTGAAGCAGTACCCTAAAAACTTTACCGATTTGCTGGCTTGGGCTGAAGGATATGGTCGAGTGGAAGAAACCTTCAAATTGAAGGATGAGAAAGCCATAGAAGAGTAGCAGACAGGCGAGTCTAATAGATCCACAGCTGATGAAGGACCGAATGAAGTTTGGCTGCGCTCACAGACTTCTTTCGAATGCAAGCGAGCCCAAACTCCTCCTTGAGCTCATCGTCAAAGAAGCCTCAATAGAAGGGCATGAAGAAGTTCTTCCCTCAGAAGGTTTCATAACTACGTCCCCCTCAATGCTCCAAAAATGCAAGTATTGATGGAGATCAAGGAGCAACTATAAGATCTGAAAGGATGCGCACTCATCCTAGCAAGCGCAATCCTAGCAAATACTGTCTCTACCATCATGACTATGATCACAATACTGAAGAATGCATTCAGCTTTAAGATGAGATCGAGGAGCTCATCAAGACAGGTCAGTTGGATCGATTCCTTAGATGTCAGTCTGAAGTAAGAAAAGATCGACCGAGGGCACTGTCGCAGTCATAACCACCAAGAAGGAAGGAACAATAAGAAGATCGACCGTCTTTCGGTATCATCAACACTATCTTTGGAAGATTTTGGCAAGAAGAGGCCAGCGGACCTAGAGGATCAATAAAAAGATGAAGAGCTAAAGAACCCATAACCTTCATTGAGGTAGATGCACGGGAACTACAGTTTCCATACAATGATGTGATTGTAATCTCTTTAAATATAGCAGACTATGATGTACGTCGCATCCTAGTTGATAATTGAAGTTTGACTGACATCTTATTTTATGATGCTTTCTCCAAAATGTTAATATCTAATAGTCAGCTTGAACCAATAAACCTTTTCTAGTAGGCTTTGCTGGTGCTGCAATACCAGTTGAAGGTATAATAACTCTAGCTGTGGCTGTCGGGCAATATCCAAAATAATCTAGGGTGCAGATGGATTTTCTGGTAGTAAAGGTTCCCTCCCCTTACAATGCAATTCTCGACTGATCTAGTTTAAATGCACTTTGGATGGTGGTATCCACTTATTATTTGAAGATGAAGTTTTTGACAAGTTACGGGATTGGAGAGGTCAGGAAAAATCAAGCTCTAGCAAGGTACTGTTACTCAATTGCCTTACGAAAGAAAGAATAGTCCGACCCTTATTCTATTAATAGGCTAGATGCTCGGAATGACCTCGTGGAAGAAAGAAGAGAGCCGATAGAAGATCTTATGACCGTCCTACTGAATGACGAAAATGGAGAGCATACGATGCAAATTGGCTCCAATCTAAAAGATGAAGTTTGGAAGCAGCTCATCATCTTTTTATGAAGGAATGCTAACGTCTTCGCCTGGGTTTCGATGGATATGTCTAGGATTGACGTCGAGGTTATGGAACATCGGCTGACCGTTGATCCCAAGCATCGACTAGTGAAAGAAAGAGTTCGAGGCCATGCACCAGAAAGGCAGAAGGTAATAGTAGAAAAAGTCGACAAGCTTTTCAAAGTCGGATTTATCTGAGAAGTCAACTATCCGACTTGGGTCTCTAACGTGATCCTAATAAAAAAAGCCAATGGCAAGTGGAGGATGTGCATAAACTTTAAGAAGCTTAATAAAGTCTGCCCAAAAGACAGCTATCATTTATCCATAATCGACCAACTGGTGGATGCGACTTCAAGCTACAAGCTCCTCACCTTTATGGATGCTTTTTTTGGCTATAACCAAATTTGAATGGCACCGAAGGATGAGGAGAAGACTACTTTTATTACTAACCGTGGTCTTTACTATTATAGGGTCATGCCCTTCGGGCTTAAAAATGTAGGTGTGACTTATCAGTGCTTGGTCAATAAAATCTTCAAGGAGCAAATTGACTGTAATATAGAGATTTACGTCGACAACATGCTGATCAAAAACTAAAAGATCGTTAATCATGTTGCCGATCTTGAAGAGGCTTTTGATGCGCTCAGAAAATATAAGATGAAGCTGAACCCAACCAAGTACGCCTTTGGGATAGCCTCAGAAAGATTTTTGGAATTCATGATCTCGAGATGAGGGATCGAGGCCAATCTAGAGAAAATTTAAGCTATTCAGGATATGACCACTCTGAAGTCCATCAAGAAAGTTCAGCATCTGACCGAAAAAGTGGCATCTTTGAATCATTTTATCTCAAGGTCGGTCGAACGCTGCATGCCATTCTTCCAAATCCTCAGAAAATCGAAAGATTTTCACTAGACTTAGAAATGCCAAAAGGCATTCGACAAGCTCAAGAACTACCTCGGCTCACCCCTACTGGCCAAATCTGAATCCAGAGAGGAGCTGTTTCTCTACCTCATGATCTTTCCTACGGCACTAGCAGCAGTCCTGATCAAAGAAGAGGTGAAAGTACAATGATCAGTCTACTACATAAGCCGAATCCTAAGGAATGCTGAGACTAGATATACAAAGTTAGAAAAATTGACTTATGCTCTTCTGATTGCAACAAGAAGACTTCGACCTTACTTCCAAGGATATGCTATAATGCTCCTCAGTGACCAACCGATCAGAGCAATCTTTCATCAAATGGATGCTTCTGAAAGAATTGCAAAATGGGCCATTGAATTAATGAAATTCGACATCAACTATCGACCTCGATCAACAATCAAGGCTCAAGTACTGGCCGACTTCATAGTTGAGTATACCATTTTAGATGAAGCCGAGCTTAAGCAGAATGAGACCGACATCCCATAGTTGCAACCGAGCCTCCTCAAAGAAAGTGCTGATCTTTTTGAAGGTTTTTACGACCTGTACGTGGATGGTTTGTCCAACTCCATTAGAGTAGATGCGGGGTTAGTCTTAGTCAACCCTGAGGGAGTCATCATCGAATACATGCTATGCTTCGAATTCTCTACAACTAATAATGGGGCCAAATATGAAGCACTGATTGTTGGATTAAAAATAGTAAGAGAAATAAAAATAGATCGGCTTTAAGTCTACAGTGATTCTCAATTGATGGTCGACCAGGTTAGTGGTAACTATGAAGCACGGAAGAAAAGTATGATGAAATACCTTAAGAAAGTAAAGGATTTAACTTCGGCCTTCGATAGTTTTAGCATTCTATAAATTCTGAGGGCAGAAAATACAAGAGCCGACCTCCTCTCTAAATTGGCCACTTCAGCTCCAGCCGAATTATCCAAAGAAGTATTTTTTAAAACTTTAAAATGCCCAAGCTTAAAGGAATCACAGCTCATTATGAAGACGGGACTCGAGCCAAGCTGGATTGATTGGTTAGTTGCCTATCTTAAAGAGGGAGTTCTTTCTTATGATCCAAAAGAAGCTCAAAAATTCAGGAATCAAGCCTCCTGATACGTTTTGTATGAGTGCAAGTTGTATAAAAGATCATATTCGCTACTGCTATTGAGATGTCTCCGACATTCAGAGATCGACTTCATATTATGGAAAGTGTACGAAAAAATTTATGAAAGTTATGTAGGAGTTAGATTCTTATCACAAAAACTACTTTGGCAAGAATACTATTGACCGATCTTGTACCATGATTCTATGAAGTATGTCAAGAAATATGATTGCTATCAGAGAAATACGAACATATAAAGACAGTCGACCTCCGAGCTTACTCCACTAAGCACACCTTGGCCATTTGTGCAGTGAAAAATGGATATACTTGGACCTACCGAACTACTCAAAGGCTACCGACTAGGAAAACACCATTCGTCTTGGCCTTTGGAATGCAGACAGTCATCCCAATCAAGCTTAAACTCTCATCAGCATGGGTCATGGCCTTCAATGAGCACATAACTCGTAGGACCTCGGAGTCAACCTCGATCTGCTAGAAGAAAAAAGAGAAGAAGCCTAAGTTCGGATGGTGGCCCACAGGCGAAGGATGGCCCAATATTATAACTCCAGAGTTAGAGATAAAATATTCAGAATGGGGGACTTAGTACTTCGGCGAGCCACTATCTCTCAACCTCAGAGCTAGGGGAAGCTTACCCTAAATTGGAAAGGACCCTATAAGGTCACGAAAGTCATCCGATCTGGGATGTACTACTTGAAGGAACTCGATGGGACAGACCTACCTTGACCATGGAATTTAGAAAATCTATGAATATATTATCGATAATTTGATTACAATGAAATCTTCCTACTCCAATACCTTAACCTTTGTTGTATACCAGTGGTAAAGAAAGACTATCCCACGAACTTAATTTCACGATAAATACAGTCTGTTAGGAATAAGAGGAGAACTTCATCCTAACGTGAGCAAAATCGAAGGCCTCATTCATTTTAGATGAGATGAGGGAAGAGGCCCTGACAACGGTCCTAATGTGCCCCTATAGCCCGTTAGGAACAGGAGAAGAACCTCATCCTAACGTGAGCAATGTCGAAGACCTCATTCATTTTAGATGAGATGAGGGGAGAGGCCCTTACAATGGCCCTAATGTGCCCCTACATCCTGTTAGAAATAGGAGGAGAACTTCATCCTAACATAAGCAAAGTTGAAGGCCTCATTCATTTTAGACGAGATGAGGAGAGAGACCCTGACAATGGCCCTAATGTGCCTCTACAGTCCATTAGAAATAGGAGGAGAACCTCATCCTAACATGAGCAAAGTTGAAGGCCTCATTCATTTTAGACGAGATGAGGGGAGAGGCTTTGACAATGGTCCTAATGTGCCCCTACAGTCCATTAAAAATGGGAGGAGAACCTCATTCTAACATGAGCAAAGTCGAAGACCTTATTCATTTTAGATGAGATGAGGAGAGAGGCCCTGACAATGGCCCTTATGTGCTCCTACAATTCGTTAGAAATAGGAGGAGAATCTCATCCTAACGTAAAGAAAGTCGAAGACCTCATTCATTTTAGATGAGATGAGGAGAGATGCTCCGATTCGACTGGAGATAAGATCTTCTCCGAGCTTCAACTTCAACTTCAACAGGAGATAAGATCTCCTACAACCTCAGTTGGAGATAAGATCTCTTTTAAGCTTCAACTTCAATAAGAGATAAGATCTCCTACAACCTCGACTGGAGATAAGATCTCCCCCGAGCTTCAACTTCAACTTCAACAGGAGATAAGATCTCCTACAGCCTCAATTAGAGATAAGATCTCTTTTGAGCTTCAACTTCAACAGAAGATAAGATCTCCTACAATCTCGACTGGAGATAAGATCTCTTCCGAGCTTCAACTTCAATAGGAGATAAGATCTCCTACAACCTTGGCTGAAGATAAGATCTTCTTCGAACTTCAATAAAGGATAGAATCGACTTCAACCTTAACAGAAGATAAGATCTCCTACAACCTCGACTGAAGATAAGATCTTTTCCAAGCTTCAACTTCAATAGGAGATGAGATCTCCTACAATCTCGATTGGAGATAAGGTCTCTTTCAAGCTTCAACTTTAATAGGAGATAAGATCTCCTATAACCTCGGTTGGAGATAAGATCTCCTCCAAGCTTCAACTTCAATAGGAGATAAGATCTCCTACAATCTCGACTGGAGATAAGATTTTTCTCGAGCTTCAACTTCAATAGAAGATAGGATCTCCTTCAACCTCGACTGGAGATAAGATCTTTTCGAGCTTCAATTTTAAAAGAAGATAAGATCTCTCTCAACCTCCATAGGAGATAAGATCTCTTTCGAGCTTCAACGTCAATTGAAGATAAGATCTCTCCCGAGCTTCAACCTCAATGGATGCAGAGTTCGAAAAATAACTTCGATAGTCATCTTTTTTGTACTTCCTTTCTTTGAATTTCGAACTCAAAAGTATGGAGACTAGTGTTGGGAATAAACTCCACTCCCATCGAAGTTCAGTCTGATGCTTAGCCTAATATAATTGATAATCATGGAAGAGCTTTGATCGAAAATTCTTCCTCTAGTGGCCAAATCCCTTCCAGACTTCTTCAGCAGTCGAACTTCTTCAGTAGCCAAACTCCTTCCGAACTTCTTCTTCAATCAAATTTTTCTAGGAGCCGAACTCCTTTCGAACTTTTCCTTCAATCAGATTCCTCCAGGAGCTGAACTCTTTTCAAATTTTTTCTTCAGTTGGATTCCTCCAAGAGACAAACTCCTTCTGAACTTCTTCTTCAGTTGGATTCCTATAGCAGTCAAACTCTTTCCAAACTTCTCCTTCAATCGGATACCTTCAGAAGTCAAACTTCTTTTGAACTTCTCCTTTAGTCGTATCCCTTCAGGAGTCGAACTCCTTTCGAACTTCTCCTTCAGTTGAATTTCTACAGTAGCCGAACTCTTTTCGGACTTCTTCTTCATTCAGATTTCTCCAGCAGCCAAATTTCTTTCGGACTTTTTCTTCAGTCGAACTCCTCCAGGAGCCAAACTCCTTCTAGATTTTTTCAATGGATTACTTTCAAATTTCAAGTAGTATTTCTTTCAGATAATCTACTCTAGCCGTATTTTCTTTAGGAGTCCAAACTCCTCTAAAATTGATATATGTCAAAACTCTTTGCCAACCAACGTCTGCTTCCTCCAAACTTTGACTATTAAATCTTAAGAACAGATGACCCCACTACCAAATGGTTATGACTATCATTATCAGTCTGTTATAAGACGATTATGACTGTCATTATCAGTCTATTACGATCGACATCTTTCTCCATAATAAATTTTACGTGGCTCCAAATGGCTCATGATCGGATGGTTATGACTGTCATTATCAATCTATTACGAGCAATACCTCTTTTCATAATAAATTTTACGTGACTCCGTGTGGCCCATGATCGGATGGTTACGATTGTTACTATCAATTTGCTTCAGACTCCATCTATAAAAGGGATCCTCTAAATACGTTTTCTCTAAGCTCTCTTCTTCTTCCTAGAACTTTGTTGAATTTTTTCCTGAGCACTCTATTTTTGTTGGTCAGAAGAGCTGACTTGATCATCGGAGGATCCTACCGGAGCCATTACCATCGACTTCAGATGGGACTTTATTTTGTAGATCACCAATGATGACCTCTTCTTCTTCAACTCCAGCTCGATCTGACGTCAATCAGATTTTACACCAACAGTACCTAAGTTTTGAAAAAAGAAACACCGTTGGTGCCTACAGGCACCTAAGGCCTAAAAAAAAAACTTGTAGGCCTGTAGGCACCTATAAGCACCTAAGTTCTGAAAAAAAACTATAGGCATCTATAGGGCACCTATAGGCACTTAAGGGCTGAAAAAAAACCTGCCTGTAGGTGCCTACAGGCATGAGAAAAAACATCTTAAAAAATAATATATTTTGGTTTTTTTTCAGGCATGCACAGTCACGTGCTTTTTTTTCAGCCGTGAAGGCATGACTTTTTAGGCACGATTTGGAGATGTGCACTCATCCAACGGTCGGAGATCTGATTAGATATAGACTGATATCTAATCGACCGGAGCTCAGTCTACCTCTCTATATATATGTATATATGTATGTATGTATGTATATGTGTATATATACATACATACACATATGTATGTATGTTAATTCTTAGCATGATTTTAGTGATATGAGCTTTCTTATTTTTTCTCTTCTTCTGCAAATATTTTAATAATTTTGATCGGCAAGACGATCTTGGATGGCCAGTAACTATTTAATGGATAACCATTCGTAGCTAATTTGGTTTAGTTGTAGCGGATATCAAAAATAACATTGCAATGCATGATTAAATGATGAATCTGAGCCTTCTTTTTATTTTTATTATTTTTAATTATTTAATATTTAAGGTAAGTTCCATCCTGACTAACCTAAGGGGTGTTCCTTAATGCTTTTGAGATGATGTATAATAGGAATGTTAGAGACATAGGTTTTTCTTAATCTTGGAAGATAGATAGAAAGTGAAATTATTTATTGCTCCTCTTTAATTATTTATGGATATAATTCATGTTGTAAAATTTATTATATAATATTTTTGGGTTACTGTTTATATCTTGTTGCTTTTGTTTATTGTATTGCATAATGATAAATCCATCAATTAATTAATGTACATAATCTCTAGCACCCATACATTTATATATTTTTTATATGGATAGAAGAATTATATATAATAATCAATTTATTATCCAATTTGAATAGTTTGATTATATTGATTAATATTCATTAACGTTGTAGATCACAATGGCACTGAAATGCCATCTAGCTTTCACCGAAATGCTTGTTATGTGGTGCAATTCTACTTGAAGGTGGAGAAAATCCTCCGCATCATGTACTATAATTTCTCGAATATCTACGATGAGCTCAACCTATCCATGTAGATATATCAGAAAGAACAATTATTTAGATTAACCAAAATGAACTTATAACAAAGTTACAAATCTTAACATTGATTTTCAATACAATATTTTTTAGATACTGCTTATTTTTCCTATTAGATACATGCTTTGGTAAGCAGCATTGCTATACAATGCCAAGCTCGGTATTGCATATCCGCTTGATCTTTCCTATCAATAGAGCATGATGTAAAAGTGTGATAAGATTTAAATAGACTCTAGTTAGTTAGAATCAATTTATTGATGCTCTACTAATATTATTGTTCAACATATTATATTAGTTAATGTTTGTTAATATTGCAGATCATGATGGCACCAAAATGCCATCTAGCTTTCACTCCCGTCCCTCAATAAGCTATGCGGAGCTCTGCATATGAGTCATAGGCAGAGCATACTCCATCCATCTCTACATCGACTGCCCAGGGACCACCAACATCTACTCCTCCATCGACGTCTGAGCCTTCACCATCAGCCACATCTCTGATACATGCTCAATTCATCAATGAGTCTCCACTGGCATCCACGTCGCACGATCCCATGACCAATGAATATATATTTTTATTATATTATATTATTTATTTATTTATTTATATAGTTATTGTATACTCTTATATATTTACATGATGTATTTTTATTACAGATGTATCATCTAGTAGGATATTTCATGATCCCATATGTATGCTACATGTGTGGAACTATTAGCATTAGGTGATGGTGAAATATGATCGAGAGGGAAGGCCAGTTAGCGAGGCCACATGAAAGATGCATTTCTTTTTTGAAGTGCTTGTGAGGTGGTTCGACATCATTCTAGTATTACCCATAGACTGACGATTGATGGACACTGGTGTCAGAAACCAAGTATGAAAGGAGATATGGATAAGTGTATCTTAATTATATTTATGTATTTGATATGTTTGCACTATATTTGATTAGAATAATTTCGTAACTAATTTCTGATAATTTAGTGCAGGGGAGGTACGACCTTTTAGATTACAAGAGGACTCAAGATATCCAACTGAAGAAGATTAGAAAGTTGTATCAGAACTATAAGATCAAGCTTCATAGAGAATGGTTCAAGCACCGATAAGATACTTTGGAGGAGCTTGTTTCTTGAATTCAGGACTGTCCCCTAAGTCAGTAAGAGGGGATGGTTAGGTATTAGAGGAGCCGGGAGTTTCAGATTTAATTTCTAACTTATAAATTTTTTAATATACTAATAATTATATTTAAATATTTTTTAAATATTTATTATTTATTTAAATACTTTTTAGGCTACCTTTCATCGAAAATGGACGAATCAGGTAGCTTATGAGTATATGCACACTATCGATCATGAATCTATGGCCAATCATGTGCATCGAGAGGTAATGAATTCTAAATCTTAATTTATAAATTAAATTTATATTTTTTTTATATATTTCTAATAAATTAATCTATTATTATAGCTGAAGAGAGAGGAGCTGATGCTCATCCGTAGTGCCATCTTTTGATCAGTCATACGGATAAGAAGAGCATGCCAATGAATATTACGATCGAGAAAATTTTTATAAATAATAAATAAGATATTAGTATGATTAGTATTATAATATTTTTATGATATTTTATTTAAATTTATAATTATAGAAGTAGTTAGATGTACTCACGAGTGAGAGCCCAGACACCTCTGGCATCCATGACTATCTATCTCAGATGTTGTGGCCAGAGCACTCTGAAAGGATCTGATGTAAGCTCGAATAAATGCTAATGAGCTACTGGTCTAAGACAAGCATCTCTTCATATGCTTCTGATGTCGTCAGTCCGGAGCAGCTTAAGAAGGCATTGGTGCATGCAGCTCAGGTTAGAAAGCAGGCTGCTCAGCTATAGGATATCGTGACCGCTATGATGATGAGGCTCAACATGTGTTTTGAAGTTGACTTCATGGACTTTGAGGATATGTTGGCCGACATTTTAGCTCTAGCCCCTCCAGCTCGTGCTCCTCCAATTCGTGCTCCATCTTCTTCTATAACGATGACTTAGATGTAGATTTAGTAGACTTTTGATGTATTTTTTTAAAAAATATTATAATAAATTTTATTTTATAATAAAATTTGAGTATTTTAAAAATATTCTTATATTTATAATATTTTCTTATGTTATATATTAAACTGTATTTATCAAATAAAAAAATAAAAAATTAAAAAAAAATTATATTTTTTTATTATTCAAAATCTATGACAACAGTTGTAAAATTACAACCATAGGCGTGCCAACCACTATCATAGATCACGTGCTAACCGCTGTATTAGATCTATGATAGCGATTATGGAATCGCTACCATAGACTCCTATTACAGTGGTTGATGAACTGCTACCATAGACACCTATGGTAGCGATTGGTTAACCGCTACCATAGAAGCTATTGCAGTGGTTTACCAATTATCTATAGCAGTGGTTCACCAATTATTGCAATAGGTGGTCTATGACAGCGGTTATGATAATCACTGTAAAAATTTCTATCATAGATCTACAATGATGACGACAGTGACAGTGATTTTTGGGCTATGGTAGCGATTGCGAACCACTGCCATAGTCCTTTACATACTATAGTAGTATGAGCATTGACATCATCATTTCACTATCAAACTTACTGATGATCAGCTTCAGACTCTTGCACAGAAGATTGCTAGTATCATCATGTTAGCTCGAGAGACTACTTAGGAAGAGAGCATATACTCAGCACCTTCTATTGATTATTCTATAGTTTCTCATATTATCACTATGATCTTCGGTATGAGTGTGACGCTTGAGCACTTAGTTCAAACTATTACTGCTCTCAGTTTCAGAGTTTTGGATTTGGAGAGAGAGGTTAGAAGCCTTTTACTTCTTGCTTGTGAGCATTTGGGAGATCCCACTCAATTTTCAAATTTATCGGTTGAAGCTAGAAGGCTTCGTGGCTTGATAGAGTTAGGGATTGCAGCTTTAAGGGAGGAGATCAAAGGTTGTGGTGAAGCTATTGCTGCTGGAATTTGCTCACTCATACAGTTATTATCGAGAGCCTTGGGGTAGCTTGATTCGATCAGACTTATCCTTTTATTCTAGTCTTTCCAAGCTGCCGAGCCATCTCGTCTACTTGCTCATGCTGGTTCTTCTACTCGGGGATGAGAAAGATGTGGATGGAGTCATCCTTATGTTTTGCTTGTGACACACCACATCATATCACCAATTCTTCCTCTAACACTAACTCTTGATTTAGACGATTCAACCTTTAGATCTTCTTTTTATATAGTCAGCTTTATGTATTTCTGGTAGTTTATAACTTATATATTTTGGTGACTCTTGGATGATATATTCTGGTTAATTATGCTTATGACCCTTCAATGGTATTTTGGGTATGTGACTTATTATGGCTTATGAAAACTCTATGACTTTGGCTTATTTTTGTATGAAAGTCTATGAATTATGAATCATATCTTTTGTGACATTTTCTATCTTTTGTAGATTCTATAAGTTTAAAACCTTTAATGGGAGTATTGTTTTAAATCAAAATCTTGCTTCCCTCTTTCCTCCTTGATGATGTCAAAAAGGGCGAGTGGTACATCATGTTCTACATGCAATGGTATAAGCAATAGTCAAAGTCATAAATTACTAAAGTTTCATACATGATTCATGCTTGAATGAGTTTCATACTAAAATGCTAAAGTTTTATTCTAAATGTTAAAGGTCTATACTTAATTGCCAAAAATTTTCATTCCTGGGTGCTATATGTTATACTATATGTTAAAATTGCAGAATTTCTATGAAATAAGCCAAATGGTAGATATTATATGTTGAGACTCTCTAAACCATATGCATGAAATATAACTAAAAGTGAATACCTTAATAAGATTCATTGAAGTAATCAGTTGCATATAATTGCATTAAGCTCCTTCATTTCAAATGGCATCTCCCTCTTAAATATTAAATTTACTCCATTTTGATTATACTTAATTATTTTGTCATCATAAAAAAGAGAGAGATTGTTGTTCCTAGAATTAATTTTAATGAGCACAAAATAATTGAGAGAGGTACTAATGATTTTTATCTTTGAAGATGTTTTAAAAAGTTATTTTAGGAGCTTCAAAAAATTTTACATTGAAAAAAATAATAGGATATCAACTCACTCTGATATCGATTGTTATGCAATCTAGCTAGAACACCATGACCTCAAGACTTTCTCGATATTACTTGCATTACACTCGATCACGTGCGAATACTATAAGGGAAAGAAACAAGAATACAAGACAAGAGAGCACACAATCAAGTATACGTGGATTAGACCAAGATCTACCTCCATGGGCATGCAAACTTTACTATGAGAGATAATAAATAAATAAATATAAAAAAAATTATCACTCAATTCCTGTACAAGAGTTTCTATATAAAAAACCTCAAAATTTTTATAAAAGCTCTCTAAAATTTTTTAAAAAGTTTTTCAGAACTTTCAGAATGTCATTAGCTTTCTGACATAATAAATGGTTCGTCAATCAGAGTTATATATACTCCAAAAATTCAAAAATAGTATTTCAGTAGGAAACTCATTTTCAAACACACACGAGATCAATTTCTAGTCATCCGATCATGATCGGCTCCCTCCTGAGCCATCGAATCATGCACAAGATCACCTGATCATGCTCAGATCGCTCCTTAACTATTCGATTGCGATCGACTCACGTCTAAGCGATCGGATCACGACAAAAATGTAGAGAAACCAAGGCTGATCCACTGTGGGTTGCACAAACCTAATGGGAAACATCTCTCAGTCCATGCTGTGCACGTGGACTATGTGACACAGGGCTGGGCGCGAGCCTACATGTGCCCAAGCAAGCCCAGTTGGCATGCCTGCATAGCCCGTGCTCGCACGCACCTGGGCCAGGGTGCCTGCGCGGCCCATGCACGCCCACACGTGCACTCGCATGCATGGTCAGCCCAGTGGACTGCTGGCCCAGTTTTGTCGCATGCTGTCGGCTTAGGCCGCATCGCCTGTGGGCCCCTCTGACAGGCCTGGGGGCCATGTTGTCCCATTCTAACCTTCTTTTGCGTATAACTTCTTCGTTTGGACTCCATTTGGATTTCGTTCGTCATCTTGGATCTCGTTCTGGGCTTATTGTGAATCAAATCTTAATACATTTTTCTTAATAATTTTCATCTCAACTCGATGTTCGGCCTCCATCTATCTCTGAGAGCCTATGATCCATCTCACCCCCATGCTTTGGGCACGCTTGCTGTCTCATAGATGGACAAACATAGTAGTCGAGTCAGGCCGCTCGCTCCTACCTCCATCAATGACTGTGATCCTCCTAACTTGAGATCTGTTCAAGATAGCCTTCTACGATAATAAGAACTTCACTCTACAATATTGCCTCTCATCCTCATCAATCTCATGTCTCATGCTCGATCCACCTCTACCTGGAGCTCCACCTTGCACTAGGCTCTTTTTAGCTTTTGAAGCTCCACCTCGCACTGGGTTCCCTACCATGAGGTAGTGTTCTTCATACTTTTTTCCTCTTACATCATCCTACTGCTGTGCATGATCTTCAGGATTTCTCCATCAGCTTTCCATCAGAAGTCAGTCAAATCCAGTCTGCTCAGTGAGATTAGATTCTTTTTAAAACTAGGTATGTATTGGACCTTACTCAACTTTTTCACTATTCCATCGTGGAGCTTCATACTGATCATCTCGCTGCCCTTGATCTCATAGCTTGATCCGTCTGGCAGAAACATAGTATCCTCACTGGTGTCTAGGAAGTTAAACGGTTTCTCTTTGCAACATATATGATGAAAACAAGCAGAATCCATAATCCACTGAAAGGAAGAAGTAGATACCTCATTAGTAATCAGAGGGACATCATCACCATCTTCTATATTGCTACTGGCCATCGCCATAGTAGCCCTCATCCAATTCCTGAGCTATGGCCAATCTCTGACATGATGTCCCAACTTATCGCATCGATAGCATCTGATCTTACTGTGATCCCTCATCTTAGATCTAGATCATCCTTCTCACAATCCTCTGCTGCTCTGTCTGCTACCATCTGCTCCTCTAGAAATCATCGAAATTGAGCTGCCACCGTTTGAGCTTAAAACTAGATTCTCTCTCTTGAGAACCTCGTTCTAGAGAATCACCATAGTGACCTCGTCCATTTTGATGGTGCTCTTTTTCACTCGAAGAGCAGTCACTAAGGACTTATATGAAGAAAAAAGCGACACTAGTAAGACCAATGTCCTGATCTTTTTCTCAATCTTCCTACATACATTGAGAAGATCGGTTAAAATTTTCTAAAGGTGGTTGTGATGCTCCTGCATGCTCTATCTTTCGATCATCTATAGTTGGTAGACTACCTCCAAAGAAAGAGAGTGTCGGTGAGGAATTTTGCCATGTATAACTCCTCGAGCTTTGACCACAGCACTATCGAAAAAGTATCGCCAAGTACATGGATCATCACCTCATCCACCAGGTAAATATGGATGGTACTCACCGTGTGCATCGTAGCTGCTCCTAGGTCCTCTCCTTTATGATGTCCGACTTTTTTTCATTCAAGAGAGCATCGATCAATCTAAGTTGGATAAGCACATTCTTTACCCTCGCTTGCCATAAGGAGAAATTGCTCTTTCCATCAAACTGGCTAATCTCCATGTTGATTATGCTTATCTTCTTTATTTTCTTTGATCTCGATCAACACCATCATAATCTGGGCAGTCACGTGTACTAGTATCATCTAGCTCTAATACCAATTGTTGGGGAATTAACTCATTTTGATACTAATTATTGTGGAGTCTGGCCAGGACACTACGACCTCAAGACCTTCTCGATACTACTTGTATTATACTCGATCACGTATGGATACCATAAGAGAAAGAAAAAAGAATATAAGAAAAGAGAGCACACAATCAAGTATACATGGATTAGATCAAGGTCTGCCTTCACGAAATATGCAAACCTCACTATGAGAGATAAAAAATAAATAAATACAAAAAAAACTTACCACTCAATTCTTGTATAAGAGTCTTTCAATAAGAAGCTCCAAAATTCTTATAAAAGCTCTCTAAAATCTATCAAGAAGTCTCTCAGTATCTCCAGAACGTCACCAGCTTTTCAACGCAATAAATAATTCGTCAATCAAATTTATATAGCCTTTAGAAATCTAAAAATAATGTTTCAATAGGAAACTCAATTCCAAACATATCCGAAATCAATTTTTGGTCATCCAATCATGACCGACTTCCTCCTGAATCATCAGATTACATACAAGATCTCCTGATCATGCTCGGATTGCTCTTCAACCATCTAATCACAATCGACTCACATTTGAGCTATCGGATCATGATAAAAATGCAAGGAAACCAATGCTGGTCCATCATGGACCATGCGAACCTATTGGAAAACATCTCTTGGTCCATGCTGTACGCATGGACCACGTGACACAAGGCTGGGCATGCCCCTTGGATCTACGTGCGCCCATGTAGCCCATGCCCACATGGCCCACATGTGTCGACGCCCATGCTCGTGCGCATGGCCAGCCCAGCAAGCGGCTGGCCCAGTGCTGCCATGCACTGCTAGCCTGGGCTGCACTGTCATGGGCCAGTGCCACCTATGGGCCCCTCTGGCGTGCCTGGGGCTGTGCTGTCCCATTCTAATTTTCTTTCATGCGTAACTTCTCCATCTGGACTTCATTTGGACTGTTCTAGGGCTCAATCTTTGAATTTTGTTCGTCATCCTAGATATCATTCTGGACTTATTATGAACCAAATCTTGAGATATTTTTCTTAATAAGAAATAATTGGATATAGTCAAAATAACAAATTTCTTAAGTTGGAGGTAAAATTTAAATTTTTTAGAGGTCTCAAGAACTCTCAAGATGATATCGATTCATTTGAAGGCATTTTCAAATTTTTTGAAAGCTTAAAAATAAAAAAAGGCAGTTTGTGCAAAAAAGGGGTGACCCTTAGGTCGACTCTTTTTGATTTAGCATGCTGGCATGTAAAGCTGGAAATAGCATATTGAAAAGGGGCGACATTGGGTCATCCCATGGAAAAGAGGTGATCCATAGGTCATCCTCTGCAAATCCTATGCATATAATAGAAAGAGGTCTTTTATCACCATTGTAAAAGGGGCATCCCATAGGACAACCCTTTTCTAGGAGTTGATCCAAGGATCGCCCCCTATAGCGAAAAATCCTATAACAATTATTTTCTTCTCCATTTTGGTGCATTTAATGCTATCCAAATTATCTCTAATGAGTACAAAATGGCTACTGTTCACTCTTCAGCATTGATTGAATATTTAAAAGCATTCAAAAGGAAGAAAAACTTAAGAAAATCAAGAGAATATTTAGGTCAAAAGAAATCTTAGTCCTAAATAATAGAAGTATTGATTTCAAGCTCAACCACTTTTTCAATGCTCATTCAAGTCTTCAATCCTTTTGAGAGGATCTCTAAAAGCTTCTTCTATTTTGTGTAAAGAGTTCTTAAAGTTTTATTATGCTCAATAAGAAGCTAATTGTGCTGAACTTATATTTTTTTTTATATCCTATTCACTATTTTGGGGCTCAAGTTTTGAGGAGTTTCAAAACTTGAAAAGATTTATCCAAATCTTGAATCAGAGTGTCTTGAATTGGTTTGTACCTAAAAAATAAGTATCTAGCTTAGGATAGCAAGGGTCAAGGCATCCGATGTTGTATTTGATTTGAATACGGATAGTGAATTGAAATTCCTAAGTAGGAGTTTAGAAAGTGGATGTAGGTGCAAGGTTGGCACCGAACTATTATAAATCCTTTTGTTTGTGTTGCTTTCTCTCTCTCTCTCTCTCTCTCTCTCTCTTTCTCTCTTCTTTATTTGCTCTATTGTGTTAACTCTTTTTCTTTTAAATTAAACTCTTGCACATTACTTGCTTAACTCTTCGCACCTCACTTAAAATATCAAATGCATATCTTGCAATTCTATTTTTTATTTAAATTTTTAAAAGAAACCCAATTCAACCCCCCTCCCCCCTCTTGGGTTGCATGGCTGGGCAATAAAAAAAAAGGGTGGCATGGGGTTTATATGGGGCACAAGAGAGAGAGAGAGTCTCAAGTCAAACTAGGATCTCTCTTGGTGCCCTAACTAATCCCTAACAAACTAGGAATTGGTTGCACCTAAATAAAGAAAAATTCTAGTCTAACTAGAAATCTAATTAAATCCTAATCCAATTAGGAATTAGGTGCACCTAACTTGTAATCAAATTAGAAATTGGTCTCCTTTGCAATGGGGTTATCTTATAATCTAATTAGGCTTGATCTAATCAAACCCAAACCAAGCCAAATTGAATTCAATTTAATTAGACTTGATCCTAGCCTAATTGCTCAATCAAATTGAGCCAAATAATAATTCAATTACTAATTAGTCCTTCTATAATTTACTTATAGTAAATTTTAACATTATAATTATTGATAATTAAATCCATATGTGATTCATAATCGCGATTCAACCATCTGATTAGTCAAGAATCATTTTTATGTATGATCTCGTAGATTCTATTCTATTTGATAGTAGATATACTATGATCTCCATCACAATATCATTAAAACTTCTTTTAATGAGTTGGAATGATTCCAACTCTGCCCATCAAGGATCATCGATTATCAAGATGATGCTTGTGGGTCTCACAATCTACCAGTGATACTAAATAATATGTAATGGCAACCCATCAAAATAAAAGTGATGAATCTCTAGGTACAGTTATCGTATGATTTAGTTTCTTTATTATAAGTTTCGACTAGATGGAAGATTATGGATAAATTATCAAACCATAACATTGGTCATATGATAGATTCAGTTAGCTTGAGTCTGATTATTATTCTTATGGAAACTCTTTTTTATCAATCACACTGCTATAACCATAGACTTAAGGATTTAGCCTCTCAAATTTTATAAGACTACTTCTTTTTGCTAAGATTGATAGATTCTATCTAGATGTACATCCTGCTCTTGCAGTAGACTAACTATCACTAACATCTACTACATTAACTCATTAAGATAATTTTTCTGTATAGTTAAATTCTAGCAGTCTCATTGTAAGCAGTCGTGGCACTACAAGTCAAAAGACTATTTATACAACTATAGTATCAAGAAAGTCACTAATGAGTGAGCAAACATCTATATGACTTTTCGTGTTGGTCATACTCTGTGCTAGTTGTTCTCTAACAATCAGCTGCACTCTTGTTCTAGTATCTCTATACTGCAGACTCAAGACTCATTAGTCCAAATGAAGCAATCCGTGCATCGATTTGTTCAGATCAAACACCATCCCCATGATAATTCTATGATCAGGAGTAATTTAGGAATTAACCACCAATGACATATGCCTTAAATTCTTAACTCTTTAAGATTATATGTCATCATCTTATTAATCTATCGGACAATTCATAGACACATACAATATGAATGGAAATAAAAATTGCCCATCAAGTATAAAATCATATGCTAAAAATATGATATGCATCAATCAAGATTAGCTTCTAGGACATGCATCTAATAATCTTTCACTTACACTAAAGCCAATTTGCCATATACCTAAGCACCATCTTCTCAAGATAGGCTTTGGTCTTCGGCTAGTTAAGTAACTTAACTAGTGGATCTACCATATTCCATGTGGAGTCTACTATCTACATCTCTATATATTTCTACTTGAGGTAGTCGTGTATACTGTCACTCTATGTGCTTGGACTTCTGGTGAGACTTTAGCTCCTTTGGAAAGGTTATGGAGCTATTATCTTTATAGTATGATATCATTGCATCTAATAGCATGATATCTAGTTTTGCAACTAACATTAGAACAAGAATGCATCCTATAAATCTACAGCATACTTAGCTTCCATTGATCGGTTGCTTAGAACCCTTTCGACACAGCGAACCAACATTGCACAAGAATACATGCTGATGTAGATATTTTATCATCAATATCATGTATTCTCCCACTTTTAGCTTTTACCCTTCTCCAAAGATTAGGAATAAATTTTTAGTGCTTGTCAAATACTTAAAGATATTTTTATAGCAATCTAACTAGATTCGATTGATATCTGCTCATAATACTCATAGCAAAGGCTATATCAGGTTGAGTATATAGTATGGCATACTCCTATGCCCAAAAAGGTAGTAGGCCCTTCTTAGAGTTTTCTATGCTAAATCTTTCAGCATCTTCTCTATATACTTTTCTATGAAAAGCCAAGCATCCTCTTAGATCTATCTCTATAGATATTTATATTTCCAGAATATAGGATGCTTACCCTAGGTCTTGCATAGATAATTCTATATACAACCATATTTTAACCAAGATCAACATGGGACACTCCTAATCAGAAGAATGTCATCCATGTACAATATGAGGAATGGACAACACTCCCATTGACCTTCATGTAAAACCATATTTTCTCCTCATTCTTGATGAAATCAAAAAATTTGATTACTTTATTGAAATGAGTATTCCAACTCCAAGGTGCTTGCGTAAGTCCATATATGGACCTTTGCAATATGATCTCTATCACTGAAAGTGAAATCCACAGACTGCTCCATATAAATATTTTTTAAAGATATCTATTTAAAAAATGCTATCTACACATTCATTTCTCGAAGTTGATGTCCAACATCACTTCATTGTAGGTTATAGGACCATCTCTATGTTTTCTATCTTCATGAGAAATGCTTTCTCTACATCCTCTGCAAGCATATCTAGGTACATTTCAGAAGGATGAAAGATCCTACTAGATCTACGAGATGGAAGAGGTACTACATGTACTGGTTCATCTTGAATGGGTTTTATAGGTTCTATGACTCGTTGCTCTTCAAAGACTCTCTTTTCGAGCTCAACTTTCTTTCCACTACTAGATCTTGGATAAACTATTTCCAAGAAGATAACATGATGTGTCACTATCATATTATGATAGAAAGTAAAAGCAGTATCCCAAACTCTTTAGGATACCTTATGAAAGGAGCGAGCTTTTATAGACCTACACTACTATAGAACAGGACTATGGCAACGATTTATAACCGCTGCCGTAGTCCAAAAAATCACTGCTATAGGCTAACCGCTGCCACTGCAACCATTGTCGTAGGTCTATGGCAGCGATTATTGCAGCGGTTATAAGAATCGATGCCATAGACTGTCTATTATAGTGATTTTTGAACTGCTGCCATATCTTAACCTATGGCAGCAGTTATGTAACCACTATCATATCTTGACCTATGGCAGCGGTTACGTAATCATTGCTATAGCTCTATGGCAACGATTATTGAACTGCTGCTATAGATTCTATGACAGTGGTTGACACATGCCTACGATAGTGGTTGGCACGTCTACGATAGTGATTATAAAATCGCTGCCGTATCTTTTAAATAATTAAAAAAATATAAAATTTTTATTTTTTATATATTTTTTCTGATAAATATAGAGATATATAATATAAAAAAATATTATAAATATAAAAATATTTTTGAAATACTAAAATTTTATTATTAAATAAAATTTATTATAATATTTTTTTAAAAAAATACATCAAAAGTCTTCTAATTCTACATCATCGTCATCACTGAAAGATGGAGCATGAGTTGGAGCCGAAGCAGGAGTTGGAGCTGGAGCTAGAGTCGAAGCCAAAGCTAGAGAAGCTGAAGCTGAAATGTGGGCCAATATATCCTCAAAGCCCGTGAAGGCACCTCTAAAATATGCACCGAGCATCGACACCATGTCTCTCATGATATCCTCTAAATGAGATGCATGCTCCTCAGCCCAATCTGCCCACATCGTAGTATGATCTATCCATACTAATGCCTCTTTAAGCTCCTCCCGACTAATGACATCGAAAGCCTATGAAGAGATGCTCATCTTAGACCAATAGCTGATTGATGTATATCCGGGCCTGCATCAGATCCTCCTAGAGTGCTCAGGCCCCAAGACTTGAGACAGATGATCATGAGAGCTAAAGGTATCTAGGCCCTCGCTCGTGAGCGCATCTAACTGATCCTATAATTATAAATTTAAATAAAATTTTATAAAAAATATTATAATACTAATCATATATACTAATATATTTAACACTTATAAAAATCCTTTCGATTGCGGCGTTCATCGGTCTGCCCTTCTTGTTCATACGGTTGGATCGAAAGATCTCACTACAGCTGGACATCACTCCATCTCTCATCAGCTATAATAATAAAATAGTTAATCAAAAAAATAAAAAAATAATTTAATTTATCTAGTAAGATTTAGAATTTATTACCGTTCTATGCATACGACTGACCATAGACTCACGATCGAGAGTGTGTGTATACTCCTGGGCTGTCCGATTCTCTTGATTCGATGAAAGATAACCTAACAAATATTTAAATAAATAATAAATATTTAAAAAATATTTAAATATAACTTTAAGTATATTAAAAAATTTAAAAGTTAGTAATTTTACCTTAAACTCCTATCTCCTCCAATGTATAACCATCCTCTCCCACTGACTCGGAGGACAATCTTGTATCCAAGGAATAAGCTCCTCTAAAGTATCTCATCGGTACTCAAGCCATCCTCTATAGAGCTTGACCTTGTAGCCTTGGTTCAACTCTCCGATCTTCTTCAGTCGGGCATCTCGAGTCCTTTCGTGATAAAAAATATCATACCTCATATGTACAAAGTTATCAAAAGTCAGTTACAAAATTATTCTAATCAAACATAGCGTAAACATGTAAAATACATAAATATAATTAAGATGTACTTTCCATATCTCTTCTCACACTCAATCCCTGACATCAGCATCCATCAATCGTCAGTCTCTAAGCTCTACAGGAATAATGTCTGACCGTCTTACAAGAACTCTAAAAAAGAAATGCATCTCCCATGCGGTCTCTCCTACTAGCCTCCCCTGTGCATCATACTGCATTATCACCTGATGCTAGCGGTTCCACACATGCACCATACATGTGGAACCGTAAAATATCCGATTCGATGATACACCTGCAATGAAAATATGTTATGCAAATATATAAGTATACAAATACTATATAAAAATAAATAAATAATATAATAAAAATATACAATCAGATGCCTGTGGAGTAGCATGTGTCAGAGATGTGGATGATGGTGGAGGCTCAAATGTCAGTGGAGTAGATGCCGTCGATGGAGTAAATGCTAGCAGTGGAGATCCCTGAGCAGTTGATGCGGAGGTGGATGGAGTATGCTCCGACTGCTCCTTAGATGCTGAACTCCACGTAACCCACTGAGGGACAAGGGTGAAAGCTAGATGGCATTTCGATGCCATCGTGACATGCAATGTTAATAAACATTAATCAATATAACATATTGAATAATAATATTAGCAACACATCAATAAATAGATTCTAATAATTTATACCAGAATGTTAAAGTTATCGTCTAGTGGCATCTATAATATGGACATTACCATCGATCCTGATAAATATATCTGGGTCCTCGATAGTACTAGGTAAGTTTTATCCTAGAGGAGTACTTTGCATGCATGGTCCAACATTTTCATCAACTTTGGTGTCATCAAAAATATGCCTAGGTACCATCTTCACAATAACACCCCATTGAGGCTCCAAGGGATCACTAACGTAGAAGACTTGACTAGCTTGGGAGGCAAGTATATACGATTCTTTAGTGTGGAGATGGCATTACATGTTAACGAGAGTAAAACCATACTAATTAGTTTTCATCTCAGACTGTGATAAGATGTCAAATCAGTCGTACTTCATTAATGCAATTCTTCCTTTAGAATAATAGTCCAAGATGACTATCTTCTCCACTATGCCATAATAGTTTAAATCCTCCGTACAAGGCTATGAATCTCTCAAGCTAGCATAATATCTAGTGGTGGCGCTCAACATAATGCCACTATTTTGTGTTGCCATATTTACGGATCTATTATAAATATTAAATATGTAGCCATTAATGATGAGCTATTTATACTTACGCACAGTATGATTAGGATCCATTAAAAGAGCACGCACTTCAAGACTCATATTACTGAGTGACATTCTCCACATCTAATTAAAAAGATGACATCTAATTAGTAAACATGTTCAAATAAGTTGTACAAGGCAAGAATATATAATCGCTTACATGATCTTTGAATTATTCAGAAAATTTTTTGCTGTGCATTTTTTCTTTCTCCTGCATACTTAGAGCGCCATATTTTACTCTTATAACCTCTTTGTGTTTGCTGCATGCACAAAGAATAAATTTAGATATAATTGAATATTTTTTACTAATTATTATGTAATAAATAAGACTGAGTGACTCATCTTATGTACGGCTCAATGATATCATAATTGAAGAGCATATAGCGGTATGCCTTATCTCTTTTCTCAACACTTAAATCAGTGAGGTGGTATGAAGTGAAAAATCCATCTGGCTGTGGAATGGACTCAAATGCAGGTTCAATTGGCTCATATTGATCATCCTGATTCTTCATTGGCCAATTATGACATGTCTCAAGCTTGTTTAAGGATATGGTATAAAAATTCATATACTCTTGATCTAAATAATCTTCTATTATGGATCTCTTTGGACGATTCATATTTCTTATATAAGATTTCAGAGTTTGAATATTTCTCTCAGTAGGATACATCCATCGGCAAAACACTGGGCCTCCAAGTGTAACTTTTTCCACAAAGTGCATGGTGAGATGCATCATAACCATAAAAAATAATGATGAAAATATCTTCTCCAGATCACATAATATAGTCACCACCCTTGCCTTCATTTTCTTCACGTCTTTCTTAAGCAACCTCTTTGCACAAATATTTCTGTAAAAGTTATAAAAATGAATAACAACCATTCTGATATTTTTTGATAACACGTGGTGAATAGCTATTGGGATCAATTCCTACATCAGCACATGATAATCATGAGTCTTCAATCCTCCATGTTTGACATCCTTACTATTCACATGCTTTGATATGTTGCTTGAGTATCCATCAGGAACCTTTATGTTCTCCAATACATGAAGAAATGTGGACTATTCGGAGGCATTCATAACATAGCATGCATGAGGGAGCCTCCACTGTTCTTTTCCTATTGGCTCTGGATGGAGTGATCTTCTAATACCCCATTCTTTCAAGTCAAATCGAGAATTCAAGTCATCCTTAGTCTTATCTTTGATATTTAAGATTGTTGCCAATAGGAGCTCGCACATATTCTTTTCAATATGTATTACATCTAAGCAGTGGCGTAATAAGTTTGTCTTCTAATATGGCAAGTCAAAGAAGATGCTCTTTTTCCTCCAATTAAAGTGTGTGCCATCTTTCTTTGATCGATGCTTCCTCTTTTTACTACCAATCGGATCATCTTTCTCAAATTTAATACTGAGATCATCCAACTCTCTAAGTACATTACTTTCAAACATCCGGCTAGGCGCCTTACCTTCTTCAACAGTGCCATCGAAGGAGCGTGCATCTTTTTATGTATGGATGATTTCGATGGAGGAAATGTCAATACCCCATATAGCAAAAGCTCCTCTGATGTGTCAACCTTCTAGACCAGATATTTTTTTTATAAATCGAGCATGCTAGCTCACCTTTGGTGCTCCAACCTAACATTAGGGCATAGGCTAGAAAATTATTTATTATCCACAAAAGTGCTGCGCGCATGGAGAATGACTCATTCAACAAAGCATCAAAAGTTAGATCACTTTGAATGATCCATAACTATTTTAGCTCGATAATAAGAGGCTGCAAATAAACATCAATATCATTACCTACCTCCATCGATCTAGGGACGAGCACTGTCATGAAAGCAAAGGATTTTTTCATATACATCCATGGTGGAATGTTGTAAATATGAATAAATATTAGTCATACACTATGGACGGTATTCATATGCTTGAACTGATTGAAACATCGCACGACAAGCCCAACCTCATGTTACATATTTGATGTGCAAAGTCAGGATGTAATTCATTAAACTTCTATCATGCCTCTCCATCGACTAGATGCCTCAATGCATCATCTTTTGTTTGGTCCTCTTCATGCCATCCCATGTCTTTCGATATTCTTGCCGACATAAATAACTTTTGTAGTCTTAGAATCAAAGAAAAGTGCCACATCAACTTTTAAGGTACATGAGTCGATGTGCCATCTTTATTTTATTTCCATCTTGATACACCGCACCTCATGCACTCATTTTGGTTGACATACCCCTCTCAAAAGAGCATGCAATCATTAGGACATGCATGTATCTTGGTGTAAGCAAAGCCCAACTTTTCAATAATCTTCGATGCCTCATAATTATTCTTTGAAATTTATGCATCATCTAAAAGAATATTTTTCAAAAGCTCTAATATGCAGTTCACTCCATTATTACTAAACCCATTAGAGCATTTTGTATGATATAATCAGATTAAGAACTCCAGCTTTCCCATCTTTTCACATCCAGGATACAATGGAATATTAGCATCCTATATCAACTTGCGGACCTTTTCTATATCCTCACTATTTATCATTCCACCAACCACAGGATCAGGCATGGATGTAGATGCACCGTCATTGTGGCCAACAAATGAAAAAATATCATGAACTATTTATTTCACTCTCCCATCATGTTGATCATCTCCTTGCGGTCTGTCCTCACCATGTTGGTTCCAATAAATTTCATAACTAGCTTTAAAGCCATAAATACTGAGGTGATCATTTACATCTTGACGAGGTAGCCACGGTCAATTCATATATTTTTTACAAGGACATTAGATCAGTCCATGGTCCCCAAATTTTTCTATAATAAAATCAAAAATATTTTAAAGTCCAACCTCATATTCTGATGAGAGCCTACTAAACTTCATCTACTCCTTATCCATTTTAAAAATGATGATACTATAATTAAATCATATGTAAAACTTAAATTATATACTAATGCATTATAAATAAATATGCATTATAAATAAAAAATGCATCATAAATAAGGATTGAAATAAATATCATGTGTAAAACTCACATTAAATATCATTTTTAGACATGCAATAAATACATCCTATCACCAACTAATAGGTAAAGATAGATCCTATCCTATTCAAAAATTATATTAATTCTATAGGTTCATTACAATAATCAAACGATATGCAACAGAGATCGAATAAAATTTTGGCAGCATTTTTTCTTAGTTCTTCCATGTAGGGAGAACAAAAGGGACATACTGTCCAAAATTTCATTCCGAATTCTTAGCATACCATTTGATTACTGTAACTACTTATAGAATTATCTATAATTTTTAAACTATCTAAATTGGATAATCAATTGATCATTGTACATAACTTTCTCATCCACACAATTACATCTAATTGCATGGATGTCGGAGATTATGTACACTAATCAATTGACGGGTCTATCATTATGCAATGTAATAAACAAAAGTAATAAGATATAAACATCCAAAAAATGTTATCCAATAAATTCTACAACATGAATTGTATTCATAAATAATTAAGGATGAGCAATAGTCGTAGATCCGATCTCTTATGCGAACCTAGGTGTTAATCCAAAAATCTGAAAGAAGAACGAAGTAGATGATGGCAGTACCTTAGGGCTTAAAGTTGGAATCTTAGAAAGACATATCAAATTCTATTAGCATCCATCGAGCTGACTCACTCAAAAGTTGAGCCAGCTCCATGCCTGAGATAGCTAGCTCTACGCCTAAGACATTCGGCTTGGGTCCTCTCTCAGTCGATTCGATCTCGGCCTGAGTTGGCTCGACTGTATATCTGAGTCAGCTCGAATGTGTGCCATCCCCTATTCTTGGCTATCTCCACCCTTTCCTCATCTTTTCGACTACCTATCTTCCACTCAATCTCCATTATTGGCAAGGTCGGACCCCCACCTCCCTGATCCCTCTCTCTCTCCCTCGATCTCCCTCGTCGATGAGGTCGGACCCTCTCCTTTCCTCTCTCCCTCTCTCGATCTCCCTCATTGGTGATGGCGGCGAGGCCAAACCCCCTCCCTCCCTCTCTCCCTCTCTCATCTTCCTCACTGGCGATGGTGATGAGGCCAAACCCCTCTCTCCCTTTCTCACTCTCTTGATCTCCCTCGCCGGTGAGGCCAGACCCCCTCCCTCCCAATGATGCTGATGAGGTCGAACCTCCTTCCTGCCTCTCTCTCTCTCGATCTCCCTCGTCGGCGATGGCAACGAGGTCGAACCCCTCCCTCCCTCTCTGCCTCTTTCTTTCTTAGTTTTAGGTCCTAAAATTGAGTCTGGATATCCGAGATCTATTAGGATTCGGATCTGGTACTTTAAGTACAGATCCATCGGGTATTTGAGTTCTAATCCGATATCAGTAATTAAAATTAAATCTAGATCTGAATATCTAGATTTTGATCCAAACTCGATCCATTGACAGGTCTAGTCTAGTGATTTATAAATAATATTATAAAATTTAAATAAAAATTATACCTATAGCTACAGAGAGGGGGTCACACTAAAAGCTTCGAGGGTCACCGACGACGGTGCTAGAAGAAGACGACGGCGCTAGAAGTAACCTACGAAATAAGAGCAAGATAGTGAGATAGAAAGAGAAGAGAGAGAAGAGGGCGGGGGGTGGGAGAGGGGGCCCAGAGGAGCACCGTGATGGGGAGGCTAGGGGAGGGAGAGGGCAGGGGGTGGGCGACTAGGGATGGGGAGGGCGGGGGGGGCCGAGGATGGGAGGGCAGAGGGGGGCGATCGAGGCCGAGGAAGAGGAGGGCAGAGGGTGGGTGGCAGCAGCCAGGGAGGGCAAGGGGTGGGCAGCCAAGGATGGAGGGCAGGGGGCGGCGGCGGTCGAGGATGGAAAGTGCAACGCGGGGGGGGTGGGATGGTCGGAGGGTTGGATGGGTGGGGGGTGGGCGAAGATTATCGAAGAGGGGCAGCACCGGTCGGGGGGAAGGAGGGGTGGCACCGATCGGAGGGAAGACTTGGGTGGAGTCTCACCGACGATGGAGAGGAGGAGAGAGAGAGAAAGAGAGAGCGTATGAAAGGAAAGAAAATTTAAAAATTTTTAATCTAACCTACGACAGCGATTTTCTAATTGCCACTATAAGTTTAGGACAGCGATTTCTAGTAACCACTGTCATAGGTTGAAAATAATTTTTTTATTTTTTTTAAATATTATATAATTTTAAAATTTAATACTCATTTTCACCATTTATTATCTAAAGAATTTTCATTTGAGTGTCATCGCGAAAGATCACCTTGATCCAATGGCCCTAATTTCATTGATCAGAAAAATTTGATTTCGATAATTATGAATGATGATACGATGATCTGATAGATGGAGATCTTCGATCGATCCAAAAATCTATAATGATAATCTTGGTGATATTTATAGCATACTATCAAAGTTTTACTTCAATCGGATATTGTTATTATGGTCAATGTAGTATGGAATAATTTTGGCCGTTAAATTAGAAATAAGCGATCAAAGGGCTAAATGGCATTCGATTATGAGATAATTTTTTAGTTAACTAATTTTTACTATAATTTTAATCATTTTATATGATGATGATAGTAAAATTTAAATCATTTTCATATGAACTATTCATGTTAAGCAGATATTACAAAAGCACGAGCATAACAACCAATGATGTTTAAGAATGATTATCAGGCGACGTATAGTTTTAGATCGTTCTTAATCTCATGAGTTAAATTTTATAATCACCACCATAAAAAATGATTAAAATAGTTGCTAAGATCATTTATAAAAAAAATTATGTTATAATCGGATACTATCTGATCCTTTGATCACTTGTTTATCATTTAACGGCTGAAATTAATCTATACTAAATTGATTAAGCTAACGATATCTGATTGAAGTAAAACTTTGCTAGTATGCTACAAACATAATCGAGATCATCATTGCAGATTTTCGAATCCATCAGAGGTCTTCATCTATCAAATTATCACATCATCATTCGTGATCATCAAAATCAAATTTTTCTGATCGATGGAGCTAGGACCATCGAATCAAGGCGATCTTTTGCGATAATACTCTAATGATAATTATTTAGATAATGAATAGTAAAGATGAATATTAAATTTTAAAATTATATAATATTTAAAAAAATAAGAAAAAATATAGCAACGATTAAAAAGAACCGCTGCTATAGGTCGACCTATGGCAGCGGTTTCTTATAACCGCTGCTATAGATCGATCTATGGTAGCAGTTTCTTATAGCCGCTGCTATAGGTCGACCTATAACAACAGTTCTTTTTAATCGCTGTTGTAGAGTCTATTGCAGCGGTTTCAAAAATTACTATCATAATATGCACTGCTGTAGACTCTTTTAGTAGTAGTGTTAACTTCTATCTTATCTGCTTGCTATCACTTAACATGGATTGGACATTTTCTAATCTTGAGATGATTAAGACTCGGTTTCTTACCATGCCATATCTCATATGGTGCGGTATGAATAGATTTAGAGAAAATCCTATTCAACAGGTTAATTTTAAAATAAAGCATATCTCCAAAAAAATAAAGATAAATTAGTGAAGTTTATCATAGATCGGGCCATATCTCTTATAGTCCCATTCCTCCTCTTAGATACTTCATCGAGCTGAGGTGTACAAGGAGGGGTCCAATGTAAAACTACACCATTTTTATGAGATAACCAAGAAATTCCCTATCTTGGTATTGCCTCCTTGATCTGATCGACTTATCTTGGGGGTTTTTCTGATTTGCTTTTCTACTTCTCATCTAAATTCTTTGAGCTTTCAAAGGGTTTAGATTTGTATCTCATACACACATATGCATACCATAATTGATCATTGATAAAAGTAATAAGATAAAGATAAACTTTTTTGGACAGTCACATCAAATAAGCTACATACGTCAGTATGTATTAGGACAAGTATCTTAGTGGTCCTTTCCTCTTGTCCCACAAGAGCAGCTTGATCATTTTTTTCTCAAAGATGATTTATAGACTAAATATGACTTAACAACCAATGAGCCCAAGAGCCTATGTTTCTCTAGTCTGTAAATCATTTCTTCTATATGACATAGCCTAAGTGACCATATATACTTCAGGTTTATCTCGACTTTAAATCTCTCAGACTCAACGGCACTCACTGCTTGCTTAAATAAGTTCATAGATGCATCACCATGCAAATGATAGAGACTGTCTCTAAGAACTAAATACAGATGATAGTTATAGAGGTAGGTGCCCACGGTCATAGCAGTAACTCTTGTCCCATTATCAATTTGAAAGGTTACTTCACCTTCCCTTAGTTCTCTACTTTTTCTTAGACCCTACATTGAAGTGCATAAATAGGCACTAGAGTCTAATACTCAACTTGAAAGAAGAGAAAATCATAAGATCAATTTCGAGCAATTCCTATATGCCTTCCAAAGGCATGTCTTTATTTCTTTAGGCTCTCCAGGTATGCACCTCTGAACTTTTCAAGATCCCTTAGTTACCAAAATATTGATCAATTCAAATAGGGTAAGGTGCTATCATGGTTATTTATATGGTAGTTTACCATAAACTATTCATACAAATCAAAAAGGGATTATAGGATCATATTCACTAGCAATTTCTTATGCATGGTCATGTCGAGCTTCTCAAGCTCCTCAATGTCCTTGATCATTATCAAATAGTGATTATGGACAGACTGTCCATCATGCATCTTATGTGCTGTGCAACTCAAATCACTTCATAACTCTTGCAGATGAGTCAACATGTCCATGACAGTGTACATATCATCATGCTGATGTTGGAGTTCATTTGTCATAGACACCAATATATAGCACCTACCCTTATTATCATTATCCATCCATTTATCAAGTATAGCTCGTTGGCCACGAATTGGATGAGTTGGTAATATAGGAATATTCTGGTCAAGAACATGGCTTAATTTTCTAAAAACTAAGAATAATTCTTAGGTTTATGAGCCTGTCTACGTAATTATTTTTGATTAAATAATTGATATCTAGGATTCGAGCTAGAGGGTTGGAAGTTGACAGAATAAACCGCGGAGAGTAAAGATTCTAATTAGATATTTATCCATGATTTTATATTTGCTCTAGGAACTTTTAAAAGCAAATAGGCTCCTACTATTTTCTTAGATCTCTCACATTCTTTGGATGGAGAACAAAAATCCTAACGCGACAAGGATTTCTAGTGGATGTTGTAGTCCCACCGATGCCATGCACCTCACTTGACAATTATTGGTAACACGTACATCGATGCATTGATAACTTTTGTCCAGATGCTTCTCTAAGCATGTTGCAGTGACTTGGTCTCTAATTCATATGGGCTATCTGATAATTATTGACCACACTTTTTAGTTAAGTAAGACGTATCGTTCACAAGTAGGTATAAAATCATCATTAGGTTTCTCACCTTATAGTTTTTGAGTCCAACCCTATCTTTATTTTGAAACAACTCTTTGCTTATAGAGTAGTTGCATATTCTCGGTGCAACTAAACCATTATGATCAGCCGAGAACAATCAACACCAGTACCACATCCGTACTTCTACAATAGTAGAAGACCTCTAGACTCAATATTTATTAGGGAGATTGGGTTCAGATCTCATCTAATTAGTCATTGAATAATTGATCTAATTAAAATGGGCTAAACCAAAATACTAAGCAACTATATTCTAGACTCAATCTACTAAATTGGCCAGATAAGTAGAGATCGATGGGAGGCTCTCCTTTGAAGAATTAATGGTCCTAATTAAGTAACTACCTCTCAATTACTTGCCTTAGCCACTAATTGATCAATCAGTTTCAAATTAGTTTGCTTAAGCAAATCAGGCTCGAGCCACTGAGTTGAATTAGGTCTTTAGGTTAATTAATTCTATATATGGATGTCAATCGATTTGATTAATAATAATTGTATGATCTAACCTAATCCTAATCAACATTTGATTTAGTTTGATAAATTGCTAAATCAATTTAGACCCATTATAATCAAATCAAAAATTCTAGATGCATGTAATTTAATTACATGACCTCATTTTGATTTATCCATAACTAATCTCTCATGCATAAATATAAATTTCAGATCTTAAATCTAAATTTTAGATCCAAATTCTTTGTATGAAAAGTATGTTTTTGATTTAGAAACTAATTTTTAGATCTAGGATTATAATTATATATATATGAATAAAATTCAGATCTTTAACAAGCTTTATATATCTCATATATAAATCAAAAATCAAATTTTAAAACTAAATTTAAATTTAAGCATGCAATCATATATCTCGTATATGAATCAAACTCAAATTTAAGGACTAATTTTAGATTTAAGGATGCTTTCATGTATCTAATACATGAATCAAAATTAGATTTAGAAACCTTAATTTCTTATCTAAATTAAGCAGTCATACATCTCATATATGAATAAAAATCAGATTTTGAAAACCCTTCTTCAAATCTTGCATGTTCTTTTCATGCATATGAATCCATGGCTCTAATACTACTTTTGGATTTTCTAAGATGCTCATGCATGTATATTTTAAAACTCTTTTGAAAAATATAGTAGAATAATAGATTAAAATCTTTTTAATCAGGAACATGCATAGATCAAATCAAAGTACCTAAGGATCTGGTTCATATACAAAAAATAATATTAATCTAATTTTTAATCTAAAAATAAATATGTGATCAGATCACATACTTTTGCATGGATTGATCGATACCGCAAATCGATAATCATGGATGTTTTCAGGTCCCATTGAAGCTACACAAACATTTAGTCTCTACAGATATTCACACATGGTTTTAATCTGATTAAATTTTTTTTGATCTCATTAGGATGCTAGCTCTCTTGCAGAGATCGCATCTTAATAGTTGAAGAGGACTCTTTTCTTCTTTCAAGACTCTCTACAACAAGAAGAAGAATAGGAGGATGAGGAGGAGGATAAAGAAGTGAAGAAGACTCTCTTCTTCTCTTTCTGGAATATACGCATAAGATCTTAACACTTGAGATCATGAGAAGAACTCTTTTTTCTCTTTTCTTCCATGTACAAGAGAATCCTTTCTCTTGTTTTTTCACACCTTCAAAGAGAAACTATTGTCCAACTATGCAACCCAAGAGGGGAGAGGGGTGAATTAGATTTTTAAAATTTTAAAACTAATTTAGAGTTATAAAGATCATGTGATGATATGCAAGTGATATGTGAAAGATGTTTTAAGTGTAGAGAAGAAGTGAATACCAAGAGAGCAAATATATAATAAAGTAAAGATAGAAAAAGGGCAAGCACACCATAAACAAATAAGATTTATAATGGTTTGGTGCCAACCTTGCATCTACATCCACTCCCCAAGCTTCTACTTGAAAATTTAAATTAATTAAATATATTCAAACTGTATACAATATTGGAAACTTTCAATCCTAGCTATCCTAAGCTAGAACACTTATTTTTTGGGTACAAACCAATCCAATATAATTTGATTCAAAGATTCGAATAAATCTTCTCAAGTTTTAGAATCATTTCAAAACTTAAAACAACTCAAAAAGCAGAGAATAAGAATTAATGTCAATAAATACAACTCAAGCCCCTTAAATGAGCAAATAAAAGCTTTAAGAATACTTTACACAATAAAAAGAAAGCTTTTTTTATTTTTCTCAAGGTTGTTGAAGAATTGAATGAGCTTTTTAGGGATTGGTGAGCTTAAAATGAAAACTTCTTTGCTTGAAGAGGGCTTTTTTACTTAGGACTGAAATGAATGCTTGAATCTCTTCTTTTTTTTTCTTTTTTTTGAGCTTTTTTTATCTTCAATAAGTATTAAAAAAAAAATTGGATAGAATTAGAGCTGTTGGAGGGCTTTAAATATGCATTAAATACAGCTAGAATGGACTAAAAAATAGCCATTATGGAGTTTTTTCTTCGTAGGGGTCGACCCCTAGGTCATCCCTTACATAGGCCTTTATGACAATAAATCAAAAAATCCCACGTTCTATAATTTTGGCCTTTAGAATAGCAAAAGTCAATCCCTAGCACAGGGATCGAACTTAGGATCGTCCCCTTTGGTGTGCCAGCCAAGGAGCAGTGGACTGAAATGAATACTTGAATATCTTCTTTTCGTTTCTTCTTTTCGAGCTTCTATATCTTCAATAAGTATTAGAAAAAAATTTGGATAGAATTAGAGCTGTTGGAGGGCTTTAAATATGCATTAAATATAGCTAGAATGGACTAAAAAATAGCAATTATGGAGTTTTTCATCGTAGGGGTCGACCCCTAGGTCATCCCTTGCACAGGCCTTTGTGACAAAAAATTGAAAAATCCCACGTTCTATAATTTTGGCCTTTAGAATAGTAGAAGTCGATCCTTGGCACAGGGATCGATCTTAGGATCGTCCCCTTTGGTATGCCAGCCAAAGAATAGCATGCCAATCAGTTCCTTTTGATAGGGATCGACCTAAAGGTCGATCCTTTTCTCTAAATTTGATTTTCTCTCAATTTATACATCTAAAAAATATGAAATTACCTTCAATAGATCATAAATCTTCTATTTTTGCTCTTGAGACTTTCGAATCAAAATTTGATAAAATTATAATTTTGCTCCTAAAATATAATAAATTTTTTTTCAAGATAAAATCATTAGTAATCCTCTTGAATATTTTGTAATCATCAAAATTAATTCTTGAAGCAACAATCTCTTCCTTTTTATGATGACAAATACTTGAGCATAAGCAAAAAATAAAATATGTAGAAACATTAATTAAAAATTTTAAATATTTGAAGAAACATGATACATCACTTACTTGAATATTATATTCAATTATTTGACTAAAATACATCATGAATAGTTTGATGATTACATATGATCAAGCATTTGAGTAATTTACAAAAAGAGAGTAGTCTAAAAATTATTTATAAAAATTTTGAATTATCCATTTGAATTACTTATATTTTTTTTTGTCAATTTTGCTTATAGCCCATTTTTCTTTCTCTACTTCTCTTTTTTGATATCATCAATTAAGATCTTGAGAAATTTTTAAAAAAGAAAAAGTCTCCTTCTTACATTATTCCATATGTTTTTCTATTAAAACAAGAGTTTATAGAAAAAACAAGACATATAGCAATCATATAGGGCAAGCAAGACAGTGTTTATAGCATACTATAATAGAAATCTTAAACCATTCATAAGAGTTAATTCTAGCATTATCCAAATGATATCATCATATATATAGATATTCTACACATAATAAATCAGAACATAAAGTCATTAAAACATGTAAGTGCTAAAACATAAAGCTACATAAGTTATCAATACATATAGAAGTCATGGGTATCCAAAAAATAAAACCAACCATGACTTAACCATCAACACATATAAACAACTAAAAGATACAAGACCATAAACTAACACATAGATGACTAAACTAGATCTAGTAGAGGTTATGGCTAGATGCATCAGAATCAGATGAAGAGTCAAAAATATGATGAGGAGTCTCAGGATCAAAGTCGGAGACATGTCCTCGACCACGTCTGCCTCGACCATAGGTAGAGATGCGGGCTTGAGCAGCTAGATGAGATGGCCCGAGAGCCTGAGAAGAAATAGGCTGGGCAAGGAGGATAATCCTGATGGTGTCCAAGTATCCCAATGCTCTCGACATAGACTGCATGAGAGCACCAATCTGAATAGATAAGGTGTCACTGGAGTCTCTAAACTCTCTCCTCAGAAAATCAAAACCACCCTCCAGAACATCTTAAAGTCTGGCTACCTCTGCAGAAAGATCTGATATCTCTATGACATCTTCTCGAGACTGAGTTTGGCTCAGAGCTAATATCTGTCTCTGCATATCCAAAACTCTGTCAGTCAATCTCAGTACACATCCCTCAAGCTCCTCAAGCCGTGCTGATGGAGCTGTAAGCATCTGAAAAATAGTAGAGACATGAGAGATCATAGTCTGATCAGAAGATGGGACAAAATGAAAACTCTCTTCCTGAGTAGAACTGGACATCTACCGAGATAAAAGATCTGCAATCTGTTGAGATAAAATATCGACTGAGACAACATGTCGGCAATCATCTTAAGTTGGTCATAAAAAAATATGGCAACTGTATCTCTGCTCTCCGATGGTGGTACAAGCGCATCCCTCCTCACTGACTTTGAGGGACCAACCTCGTGATCAGATATGAACTGAATATTAGGAGACGCTCTATGATCATGAGGAGGTGAAGACGGTCTCTCCTCTGCTCTCTCCTCTTCCTCGATACCTTTCAACCAACCACCATCAGTCTTTGAAAAATCCATGTGGTGCAGTGTGTGGCGATTGATAGTATCAGTGTGTGATAATCTGACGACTGCCTTCTCCTCAAAATAGACTTCGAACCTCCTAAAGACTAAGGTGAGGGCCATACCATAAGGCAAGTGTGCCTTTGATCTATTCAATGTCTCCCTTATGGCCTTAATCATCTAAAACAGATGTTCAAAGGAATCTCAGTGATTACATGGTACATGATGCATATGTTCCTATCAGATAATAAATCATGCCTGCCACTTCTAGGAATAAATAATTTGGTCACCATGTGGTGTAACAGCCTCATCTCTACTGAAAAAATCTTTGCTTCTAATTTATTTAAATTACTAGTAAATTTTCTTTCTAAAATAACTCTTACTTTTTCTTCTTTGTTTGTGAGTTCCATACCAATATAATCCTCACAAGGCAGGTGCAAGATTTCTCTCAAATGAATGGATCAAGAACTATGTCAATACCTTTCATAGAAGACCTTACTGTTCCATTGGAGTAACTTAAATTTAAATAAAATTCTCTGATCAGATCAACATATGCATTCTTCTTCAACAGATAGTAAAACTCCCATCCCTGATTTTTGATTCTTGACCCAATAGTGAATTCTTCATTTTCAAAAAACTTAAAATCTATATTCTTCCTGGGTTCTACTTTGCGATCAAAAAGAGGTACCTTGCTTGGATTGATAAGGGATGGTGAGGATGCTGGAACTGGATCGGGAGCTGAGGTTGGACCAGGAGAGGGCTCGGCTGCCATTCTTTTTCAATGAGCTTCTTCCTCCAAGCTGCAAACCAACTTTCTCCTCTATGGCAACTTCATCTTGGGAGCCATTGAGAGCAAAAAAACCTTGAATCCCACTTGAAAGTCTCAAGAAGAGTGGAATGGAAGTAATTTTGAGAGGGAGAGGAAGGACTTTAGGGAGATTGGCCGCTGGTTTGGAGAAGGAGGTTTGAAACTAGGGTGAGCTTGACACCATGAATTTGTCCAAAAGGAGAAGAGATAGAGAAGGATTTGGCTTCCTTAGAGATGATTTAGGAAGGAGATCTAGGTGGGAAGGAGGATTTTGAGGTAGTTGTTCGTTTAAGAGAGTGGAGAGGGAGAGGCCTTTGTTCGGTGGGATGATGATAGGAAAAATAATGGGTCAGTCTATTTGGCCAAAAACAAATGCCAAGAAAAAGAAGGCTGCCCGAAAGGTTTTGGGCAAATTATGAGAATGCCCTAGGGTCGTCTCTTAGGTCGACCCATGGCATAAAAATTTTTATAAAATAATGAAAAAATTTTAGAAAAATTTAAAACTTTAAGGATATAACTTTATTCATGAGATTGATCAAAGAAAGTATAAATTTGAGCTTTTTAAATATTGAAAGATGAAAATTAAGCTCAAGATTTAATTTAAGATGAATTTGATAGAAATGAACTTGGAATCAAAAAGATGTTTAGACTAAAGGATCAAGAATTCCTAATTCTTTCCTAATTTCACAAAATCTATTCTCACTTAAGGCCTTTATAAATATGTCAGCCAATTATTTTTTAGTATAAATATAATAAAGAAATATGTCATTATTTTGGACATATTCTCTTATAAAATGAAGCCTAATTTTAATATATTTTGATCTTGAGTGTTGAATTGGATTTTTAGTTAAATTAATGGCACTAGTATTATCACATCTTATGAAAGTTTTGTTAAGTTTAATGCTAAAGTCCTCAAGTTGTTATTTAATTCATAAGATTTGTGCATAATAACTTTCGACTGTAATATATTCGACCTCAATCATAGACAATGCCATCGAATTTTGCTTCTTGTTAAACCAAGAGATTAAGTTAACTCCTAAAAATTAGTAAGTTCCACCAGTACTTTTTCTGTCTAATCTACATCCAGCAAAGTCTGCATTTGAATATCCTATTAAGTCAATAGATGAATTCTTAGAGTACCATAATCCTAGGGTTTAAGTTTCTTTTAAATATTTAAGTATTCTTTTAACAGCATTTAAATGTGATTCTTTTGGATTAGATTGAAAATAAATACATAAGCAAACACTGAATATGATATCCGATCTACTACTAGTTAAATACAATAAAGAATCAATCATACCTCTATAAAGTTTTAGATCAATACTTTTACCTCCTTCATCCTTGTCAAGTTTACATGATGGGCTCATGGAGATGCCAATGATTTTGGAGCTCTCCATCCCAAATCTTTTGAGTAGCTCTTTTGTGTACTTGCTTTGTATGATGAAGATTTTTTTTCTTATTTATTTGATTTGAAGTCTGAGAAAGAATGTTAGTTCACCCATCATGCTCATCTCGAACTCTTCCTGCATGAGCTTAGCAAAATCTTGACATAAAATTTTATTAGTAGACCTAAATATAACGTCATCAACATATATTTATATAACTAAGATATCATCATGATCTCTTTTAATGAAAAAGGTTGTATCTATATTTTTTCTTAAAAAATTATTATTAAGCAAAAATTTACTTAACCTTTCATACCAAGCCCTAGGTGCTTGTTTTAAATCATATAATGCTTTGTTTCATTTGAAAACATGATTAGAAAAATGATGCGGGATAACCTAAAAAAAAGAAAAGACCAAGCTTCTTTTTATTTATCAACAATAAATCACGTCCGACCGTGGTACATTATTTTCAAGATAGACAATATAGTTGCCTATACTCTGCTTAGGAGGCATAACTTATTGACACAGGATCAAAGCACGATCAATCTAAATGATGCAGATATATGTCATTTTAGAGATCAGTAAACAACTAGCAATAATAAAGTAAATAAATAGATAGCAGAAATTAATATGCTCATGAATAAATATAAAAAAAAATATAAATGAAATGAAGGATAGCAAAAAATTAAGTCTGCAAGAAAATTCAAAAAGATAAAAAGAATCCAAATCGTGATAGTTAAGAAACTATCTTGATTAGAACTCTTAATCTTTTAACTAAGTAGATATATCGATAAAGAACTAGGTCTTTACCAACATCGGATCTAAAAAAGAAAAGTAAAAAAAAATAAAAGATCAATTGAGAAGAAATGAAGATCCTTGTCAACGTTTGATCTATAAAATAATAGATCACTCTTTCTCTCTCTGCATGATAGATAAAAATCTTGGAGGACACAGATCTTCTCTTGATGGAATAGGTTTGTATAGGTTGATGGTGAAGACGAATCAAGATCGTAGGAACATTGAATCTCAAGAAGATGAAGATTAAAGAGATAGAAAAAAATGGGTCTCACATCCTTCTCTCGTGGGATAATTTTGGATCTCATACCCTCTCCATCTCGGAGCGATTGACATAAGTATTTATGGATAAAATCATTCATGTATTCATTGTCCCATTCATGAAAGATACATGGATTTATATATGACCCTAGGGGTCCTATTTCTTTAAGAATCCTATTTTCTTTATAAGAAAGAAATTAACCCTCCCAATAAAAAAGTAAAATATTTTGTATGATTTTCAAATATAATAATATATCATATCTATCTTTTATGAAATCATAGAAAAGAAATCAATCTTTTAACAAAATAAGTAAGAAATCAAGAACTCTTACGGAATCCTAGGAAAGAAAAAAATTCCATGTGGATGCTTGATGCTTGGCATAACTTAGCATGAGGATCCTTGGGCATGGCACATATTGGCCTGTGTATTTCCTTCTTGGGTGTATAAAGGGTGGTGGCTCCAAAGATAATGTGGACCAAGCTTGCTTCTTTATAATGGTCTCTTTCCAAATAAGGCTCAATCCAATATAAATCCAAGTATAGTCCTATGGATTCAAAACTAAATGCATCAAAAGAACTAATTGACTAAATCAAAAGGACTGGAACTAAATAACTAAAGTAGAGTTATTCTGAAATTGCTTCTTGAATCCAAATTGAATCTAAATTATGTCGTCAACTTTTGATGGCTCTGATGTCCGCATCAAAAAAGTATGATTTTTAAAATCGAAGGATTGTTCTACATATACTTCTTCAATAATATCATCATTTAGAAAAGCATTTTTGACATTCATTTAAAATAACTTAAAATTCATAAAGCATGCATAAGCAAGTAAAAGTCTAATTGCTTTTAATCTAGCAAAGGTGCAAAGATCTCATTAAAATCAATTTTTTCTTCTTGATTATAATCCTTTGCAACCAATCTTGCTTTATTTCTAATTATATTTTTATTTTCATCTAATTTATTCCTATATATCCATTTTATGCCAATTATTGGATGATTTTTAGGTCTTGATACTAAAATTCATACATTATTTCTTTCAAATTGATTAAGTTTCTCTTGCATTGTATTTATCTAATTATAATCTTTTTCAGCTTCATCTATAGTTTTAGGTTCAAAATGAGAAATAAATGCAAAATGATTGTATGCATCTCTAATTGAAGAACGAGTTCTTACCCCATGCATAGGATCATCAATAATTAATTTTTTGGGATAATTATGATCATACCTCTATTCTCTTGGTAGATCATTTGTATCTTAAGGTTGTTCATGTTATTCTTCACTTTCATTCTCTTGTTTGTTTTTATGTTCTTTTTTATTTTGAATTGTTGAATCCTTTAGGATAAGCTCCTTCATCCCTTTTATAAGAGGATCTGCATCATCAATACCTTCACTCTTTCTTGATGGAAGATCATTAGTTTTATTAAAAACAACATGTATTGACTCCTTTACTACGAAAGTTCTTTTGTTAAAAACTCTAAATGCTTTAATAGAGGAGGAGTAATAAAAAAAAATAGCTTCATCAGATTTTGCATCGAATTTACCTAATCTTTCTTTATCATTGTTCAAAACAAAATATCGACAATCAAAAATATGAAAATATGCAATGTTTAGTTTTCAAATTTGGTTCCATGATCACTTTGAATGCTTTGAATTGAAAGATCTTTTTCATTTATAACTTTTCAATAAAACTTTAAGAAAATTTGAAAGATTTCATCTTTATGCGCTAAAAAGAAAATTCATGTAAAACATGAAAAGTCATCAATAATAATAAAATTGTAACATTTTCCACCTTAAGCTTGTAGTTCTTATAGGACCAAATAAATCCATGTGTAATAATTTTAATGGCCTAGAAGTTGAAATAATGTTCTTAGATTTGAATAAAATTTTAGTTTGTTTACCTAGTTGGCATGCATCATAAATCTTATCTTTTCAAAATTTAATTTTGATAAATTAGTAACTAATTTCTTTTTTATAAGCTTTGAAAGTGAATACATGCTAATATGTGCAAGCCTACGATGCTAAAGCCAACTAGTCTCATTAATTTTGGTATTCATAGCTACTAGATATTGCATGTTTATCATGAAAAAATTATTCAAATCTACCATATAAATATTATCATACCTATGTCCAACAAATTTAATGCCATCATCATTGAAACTAGTTACAATGCATAATGAAGATTCATAAATAATTTTATAACTTGCATCACAAAATTGACTAATGCTTAAGAGATTATGTTTCAAACCATCTACTAACAAAATATTATCAATATACTTGGAGGGAGTGATACCAATGTTACCTATACCGATAATCTTTTCTTTGCCATTATCTCCAAAGGTGACCATCCCTCCATTTTTTGCATCAAGCATGATGAATTGGGACTCATCATCGATCATGTATCTTGAGCATCCACTATCAAGATACCATCTTTGATTTTTTTTTTTGGATGCAAGACACATCTATATACAAAATCAAGTCTTAACTTTAGGTACCCAAGTTTTCTTAGGTTCTTTAAGATTAGTCATAATGGTTTCTTTTAGAATTCATATTTTCTTTATATTTGAGTTGTTAGAAAAATATGTATAAAATTTGTCTCCTAATTTACCATATTTAAAGCAAGTAATATTTAAAAATTTATTACTTTATAAATTTATAAAAATATTTTTTAGAAATTTTTATTTTCTTAGGGGATTATAGCCTAGGCTGATTTTATCATAAGCGATCTTTTGATTTTCAAGAATCATATGAAGTTTATTTAAACTCAAAGTAAATTTTTCTATTATTGATTTTAACTTGTCAATTTTATTTTTAAAATTTAGATTTTCTTGAGTTAAAGCTAGTCTTTCATTTGAGATAATTTTATTTTATTTTAGCAAGGATTGATTCTTTAACTTGAATTCTTTATTTTTAGCTCCTAACTTCTTTAAATTATCTACTAAATCATAGAAGGCTTCTTGAAGTTTTTCAAAAGTAAATTCATTTGAGATTTCAACATTTATCTTATTTTCATGTGCCATAAGGCACAAGTTGGCTTGTTCATGAACCTCTTCTTCTTTAGAGCTTGAATCATCACTATCACTCCATATAGCCACCATAGTTTTTTTCTTATACTTCTTGAAGCTCTTTTTGAGTTATGGATATTCAAACCTAAAGTGCCACAACTTTTTACATTCATAATAAATAAGAAATTGCTTCTTATCCTTTTTCTTGCTATGCTCTTCTTTGGTAGGTGGCCTCTTCCTCATTCCTTATTTTCTCTTCTTTAAAAATCTTTTGAACTTTCGAGTGATGAGGGCTAATTCTTCATCTTGTTCTTCATTTTTTATTTCATTGGATCCCTCATCTTGTTGAGTGATAGATTTGAGGGCAATTATCTTCTTCTTATTGACATCTTCTTTTTGATGTTGTTTCATACTTAGCTCGTGTGTCATTAGCGATCTTAGAAGCTCCTCCAAAGATAAAATATTTAGATCTTTAGCTTCTTGGATTGTGATCACTTTGGCCTCCTAAGTCTTCGATAAAGATCTAAGAATCTTTCTTACAAGGTCGCTGTTAGAATAAGACTTACCAAAATTTTTTAGATCATTAATAATATCCATAAAATGAGTAAACATTTTAGTTATTGATTCGTCATACTCCATTTTAAAGAGTTCATATTTGTGCACAAGCATATTAATTTTTGACTCCTTAATTTGATTAGTGCCTTCATGTGTTATTTCTAACATATCCCATATTTTCTTAGCTGATATATATGTTAAAATGTGATTAAATTCATTAGCATCTAAAGCATAATACAAAACATTCATGACTTTAGTATTGAGCTGAGTCATTTTCTTATCAACCTCATCTTATTCTCTTTTAGATTTGGTTGATTCTACACCATCGATTATCTTGGTGGATGTGTGAGATCCATTAACTATGATACTCCATATATCATAGTCAAGTATTTGAATAAAAAATTTTATTCGAGCTTTTCAATAGATATAGTTTGATCCATTGAAAAGTGAAGATCGATTTATGGACTGCCCCTTGGCTAGTGAAGCACCAACTTGAGTTGCTATAGATCTTTAGCTTTTTGATGGTTAAATCAAAGTAGGACTAAAGCACCGAGCTTTGATACCACTTATTGTCTAGCTATGTAATCCAAGAGGGAGGGATGAATTAGATTTTTAAAATTTTAAAACTAATTTAGAGTTATAAAGATTATGTGATGATATGCAAGTGATATGTGAATGGTATTTTAAGCATAGAGAAGAAGTGAATACCAAGAGAGCAAATGTATAACAAAATAAAGATAGAGAGAGGACAAGCACACCATAAACTAATAAGATTTATAGTGGTTCGGTGCCAATCTTGCACCTACATCCACTCTCCAAGCTTCTACTTGAAAATTTAAATTCACTAAATATATTCAAACTGAATACAATATTGGAAACTTTCAATCCTAGCTATCCCAAGCTAGAACACTTATTTTTCAGATATAAGCCTATCCAATATAATTTGATTTAAGATTCGGATAAATCTTTCCAAGTTTTAGAATCCTTCTAAAACTTAAAACAACTCAAAGAGCAGAGAATAAGAGTTAATATCAATAAATACAATTCAAGCCCCTTAAATGAGCAAATAAAAGCTTTAAGAATACTTTACATAATAAAGGGAAAGCTTTTCTGATTTTTTTAAGATTATTGAAGACTTGAATGAGCTTTTGAGGGATTGGTGAGTTTGAAATGAAAGCTTCTTTACTTGAAGAGGACTTTTTGCTTAGGACTGAAATGAATACTTGAATCTCTTCTTTTCTTCCTTTCTTTTTGAGCCTTTATATCTTCAATAAGTGTTAGAAAAAAATCTGGATAGGATTAAAGCCATTGGAGGACTTTAAATATGCATTAAATATGATCAAAATGGACTAAAAAATAGCCATTATGGAGTTTTTCCATCGTAGTGGTCAATCTCTATGACAAAAAATCAAAAAACCCCACGTTTTTTAATTTTGGCCTTTAGAACAACAAAGATCGACCCCTGGCATAGATATCGACCTTAGGATCATCTCCTTTAGTGTACCAGCTAAAGAATAGCATGTCAATCAGCCCCTTTTGATAGGGGTCGATCTAGAGGTCGATCTTTTTTTTAAAATCTAATTTTCTTTCAATTTATACATCCAAAAAATATAAAATTACCTCCAATAGATCACAAATCTTCTATTCTTGCTCTTGAGACTTTCAAATCAGAACTTAGTGAAATTATAATTTTACTCCTGAAATATAATAAATCTTTTTCAAGCCAAAATTATTAGTAATCTTCTCAAATATTTTGTAATCATCTAAATCAATTCTTAGAGTAACAGAAACTCTTCCTCTTTAAAACCCACACTCATAAGAAAGACTCTTTTTTCCTCTTAAGACTCTCTCTTGAAGAAGAATAGTAGGAAGAAGAGGAGAGGGAAGAAGAAAGCTCTCATCCTTTTCTTCCTAGACCCATGCCTGGATCCTGTGTCTCACGCCTATGAATCCCGCATCCCCTCCTCTTGGTTCTCATATCCCATGCCCTCATGAATCCTGCATCCCACATTCATGGGCCTTGATCGCTGTCGTAAATGGTTAAAAATAAAACCTAACTTAAACTATATAGATAGAGTAAATTAGGATAGTATCCTCAGAAATTATGTTTGAGAGATTTAAATTAAAAGCAAGATAAAAGTTGATTAAAAGACTACTTAAATTAATTAAAGAAAGTAAGTAAATAAATAATTTAAATAAAAGTTAAGTTATAAGTATGAAAGATGGATTCTTAGAATCTTAATTGTTCTTTTGTTTAACAGCTGGTATCCTTTTTAATATGTTTTAATTGATATCAAATCAATAAAGATATAATCCATCTTAAAGAGCACGGTCTGTATCCTTGGATCACAGTCCGTCCCTCAAAGTTATAGGCTAGTCTAAATTGAATTAGATATAATAGAAGAAATTAATCTAAAGATAATCTATCCCAAGAACACTAATCATATCCATAGATCACGACTCGTTCTAAGGGTCATAAACTATTCCAGATTAATCTCATACAAGAAAATAAAGATATAAAAATATAGCAAAAAAAAACAATCTTTATTGCATATTAAAAATAAATATAAAAGTTAAAAAATATATAAAAAATACTATCAAACCAAGATTACATGAATCTTCTGAGAATGTAAATGATTAGCTAGCCATGGGGATGCTTCTTGCTAAAATCTTCATCTTGGAGCTTTGAGGAGGAATCTGGACAGCAGCTGGAAGAAAAAGGATTGATAGAGAATAGGAGAAATTTTGGTTGTAGAAGGAAGAAAGAAAAAAGAAGAAGAGAGAAGAAAGAAAGAGAAAGAGGGAGAAAGGACGTTGCTATTTGGGAGGAGGGGAGAGGAGAGAGGAGAGACTTGAGAGACCCCTTAGGGTATGGAGGCTGCTGGTTAAGGCATGGAAAGGGATTTTTATAGAAGAAGAATAGGGTATATGAGGAGAATTTGTGTTTGAAAAAGAGTTGTCTAGCTCGTATCTGCATGCCATCGCATGCTTGCTAATATGAAGATCCACTCCAGCATCTACCAATGTACTTGTAAAGATTTGCTCATGAACCTGTTAACCAACTACAGACCCACCAACCCACAAAGAAATTGCATGCTTTCTTTTTTTATAGACCATATAAAGATTTGGTCTTTATCTTCCCATAAGCCACATTAGGAAAACTACTATTGTTGAGTCGCATGCTTCTTCTCTTTTATTTTTTTTAAAGGCATTAACCACGTGAAGAACTCGGCCATTTTAAAGCCACATGCCTCTTCTTTGGATTTTTTATGAAAAAAAATTTTATTTCTTTAAAAGATGCATTCATCCTTTTTAGGTTCCTAGCATAGTATCTTTTTTTTTGATAATATCGCATGCATTCTTCTTTTATTTTAAATATATTTTGGGTCTAATTTGCTTCTAATTTAAGTCCTTTTGATTTGCAAATTGGGCTCTTTATATCAGCAATCATCTTTTCTGTAAAACATAAGATAAAATATCAAATTTTTAATAAATAATAATTAATTAAATATAATTTTATACTTTAAGTGGCTTAAATTAAGTGTTTATCAGGCTTCGTGTCCTCCATCCTTAGGCCTCGTGTCCTCCATCCTTGGGTCTCGCATCCTCATATCTCATACAAAAAAAAAGGATGGCATGGGGTTTATATGGGGCATAAGGGAAGAGAGAGTTCTAGTCAAACTGAGATCTTTTTTGGTGCCTTAACTAATCCCTAACAAACTAGAAACTGGTTGCATCCAAATAAAGAAAAATCCTAGTCTAACTAGAAACCCAATTAGATTCTAATCCAATGAGAAATTAGGTGCACCCAAGTCTTAATCAAATTAAAAATTAGTTTTTCTTACAATTGGATTATCTCATAATCCAATTAGGCATGATCTAATCAAATCCAAACCAAGCCAAGTTGAATCCAATTCAATTAGACTTGATCCTAGCCTAATTACTCAATCAAATTGAGTCAAATAGCAATCTAATTGCTAATTAATCCTCCTACAATTTACTAACTCTTAGTAAATTTCAATATTGTAACTTTTGCATTGGATTAATCATCAATTATATTAATAATTAGATCCATATGTGATTTATAATCATGATTCAACCATCTAATCAGTCAAGAATCTTTTTTGTGTATGATCCCGTAGGTTCTATTCTATCTGATAGTGAGATATACTATGGCTCCTATCATAATATCATTGAAACTTCTTTTAATAGATTGGAACGATTCCAACTCTGTCCATTAAGGATCATCAATCATCAAGATGATACTCGTAGATCTCACAATCCACTAGAAACATTTAGTAGTGTATAATGACAAACTATCAGAATAAAAGTAATGAACCTCTAGGTGTAGTTACCATTTAATTCAATGCCTTTATCATGAGTCTCGACCAAATAGGAGATCATGGATAAATCATCAAACCATAACATTGATCATATGATAGATTCAATTAGCTCGAGTTCAACTATGATTCTCATTAAAAATTTTTTCCATCAATCATACTGCTATGGTCATAGACTTAAAAACTCATCCTCTCAAATTTCATAGGACTATTTCTTTATGCTAAGATCCATAGATCCTATCTAGATGCGAACTCTGCTCCTACAGTGGACCAACTATCACTAACATCTACTATAAGGACTCATTAAGGCAATGTTTCTATGTAATCAAACTCCAATAGTCTCACTATGAGCAATCATGGCATCATTGGGCAAAGGACTATTCATACAACTGCAGCATCGAAAAAGTCACTAACGGATGACTAGACATCCATGTGATTTCTTATGTTAGTCATGCTTAGTGCCACTTATTTTCTAACAACCATCTGTACTGTTGCTCCAGTGTTCCTACAGTATAGACTTAAGACTTATCTGTCCAAAGAAAGTGAACTATTTATCGGTCTATCTGGATCAATTACCATTCCTATGATGATCCTATGAACAGGAGCAATTTAGAAATTAACAACCAATGACATATGCATCGAATTTTCAATTCTTTGAGAATATGTACCATTATCTTGTTAATCTCTTGGACAATTCATAAACACATACAACATGAATGAAAATAAAACTATCCATTAAGTACAAAATTATGTCCTAGAATTATGATATGCATTGACCAAAATTGGCTTCTAGGGCATACATTTAATAATATTGTGAACTACCATCTCGGCCTCAGCCGACAATATCCTTGGTCACCATTGAGGTCATGGCAAATTCGGTCCTCGAACTTAGCCGAGGCTCTCAAGGATTGGCAATGGCCGATCAAGAGGAGAACAAAGATCTAAATGAAGTCAGTGATCTAGACCAATAAAGAGTTCTCATAATCCCAGAAAGACCAGACTTGAACTTTGATCGTAGTTGAGGTAAGAGTGGTCGATCTAAATAAAGTAATTGTCTCCTATTCGGTAGGTCATCCCAATTCAGTAAGAAGGTTATTTTGAGAAATTAACCTACCCATGGCCATAGAACTGGTGAACGAGGAAGTTGGAACTACCGAGATCAGATTATGCCCATAAATGGTGTTGCTGCCAAATCCAAAGCCTAAGGTCGGAGCTGATCTCCTTGGACAGAAATTGGTCGACTGGCTCTTCAATTGAAGACAAGAATGACTGACCCTCGACTAAAAATGAGATACTAAAATGGTAGACTCCAGAAGTTAAAGCAAGACCTGCAAAAAATCTTTGGTCGAAATATTTTTTGGTAGGGATCCTCCAACGCTCAAGTCAATTAGGAGATGAAGAATAAAAAGAGAGAGAGTGTGATAAAATTTTTCAAGAGTTTACCTTGAGATCCCCCTTCCTCCTTATTTATAGAGGAGAAGTTATTAAGTCGTGCACTTGGATGGACTAACCGATCCCTAGATATGGCACATAGTTATGCTAACAATGATCGCTTCCGCATTTACGATGTAGAACCAGCCATTAGTTGCCATCTAGGGCATGATTCAATCCCGATAATTTTCTTTCTTATCTGGCCTTTCCACAACTGTGAGGGGAATGAACTCTTTCTCGATTGGGATTGCTCTTTATATGAAAGATCTTCCTTAGATTAGCCATGGCCGACCTCTACCTACCTCAACCATGGCCAAGGTCCGGATATGCTATTTTAGGAGCAAGAACTTATTGGATCAGGTTGACCGGTCTAGATTCCCATGTTCGACTCCTTCAGATCGACCATGGCCGACCTTTTACTATCTTTACATCAACTTGAGGCCGACCTCTTATTGTCTTTACATCAATTGAGGACCGAACCCCTGAGTCCCCGTTATGGCCAAGGACATGTTTGATCGAGGCCAAGGTGGTGGTCCATAACAAATAAAAAATATCGATTGACTATGCATTACAAACATGAAAATTTGATCTCCGTTAGCATGATCTGTATGCACTTTCTGAAAATGATGAGTCCCCCCAGCATGTATAACTCTCATTCCCCTCTATAAATAGGAGGAAACGAGGACTTTAAGTTAAACTCTCGAAAAATCTCATCACGTCCCTCTCTCTCTTTCTGTTCTTTATCTTCCCACCAACTTGAGTATCAGAGGATTCCCATTAGAGAACATTTCAATTAGAAACTTTTTGTAGGTCTCACTCTAGCTTTCGAAATCTATCATTTCAGTACCTCATTTTCAATCGAGGATCAGTCGTCGTCATCTTCAACTAAGAAGCCGATTGACCAGTTTTTGCTCGAGAAGATCAGCTTCTATCTTAAGGCTCGAGATTTGGCAGCAATAATGGTATTTCTTTAGTGCCTACCATACCTGAAGAGAGAATTTCTTAATCATGACATCCCTTTCTTTGAATTGAAGTTAAAATCAAACTTTGGCTTGTGTTTTTCATTTTGCTTTAATTCGGAGCAATTCTTAGACTACATTATTTTCTTTAACAAAATATTTCCAAGTAGACTCGCTCTGATTCTCGCTCTGCATGCATAAGGCCCTTTTTTTCTCTCTGTTTTCATTTCAGAAAACTACCTGAGCATCGATTTTGTAAAACTCAAACAATGGAATTATAAAAGATACCAAGATTATTTTCTTCATTTTTATTTTTTTCTTGGAAGAATTAAAGAAACTGTGGGAGCAACATATGATCCAAAGTGCATTGTGGCCCAACAGGTCCCATGGATAGTGACATGTCAGCATATCACTATGCTCAGAAGGAGGTCACCATCCATTCTTGCTCAGAGATTAGTGATTGGCTACATCATACGCAAGATAGAACTTGATCGACATTGAAATACATCCTGTATATTGCACCAATCCCGACTGCTAACAACAGAGGATTGGCGTGCTGAGAAGAGAGTTGGGGTAGTAGCACTGATAAAATTATACTTCATAATTTATTACGGTATTGTTCTTTTAGAGTCTGCTCGATTATGTCACAACATTTTAGAATGCCTACTGTTCTAGATTATATTAGAAAAAAATTATATCAATACAGTACAAAAGATATCTTGTGATATCAAGTTTATGATATCATAATATTATGAGATGCTTGCATCAAGAGTAATATGGATAACTAGGTTTTACCATAGGACAAGCGGCGTTGTCGTGGATTGAATGATTTTTTATATGATCAAGCATAATATTTATTGATTCTATATTTTATAATATTTATTAATTTTATATTTATTTTTTTTTTATATCATAATTTTTTTATTTTATAAAAAAACTATTTATATTAAAATAATATGATATATATATTGATCCATGGGATTTTGTAACTTTCACACCGTTAGAGCATCGTACCTAAGATCGCCGCCACCTTTCCCGTTTTTTCTTTTCACGTCTCAATCTCCTTCCTCCACTTATCCATCCAAGAAACGGTAACCCACTAGGACCACGGGAACAAAAAGGTAAAACGTCGGTGATTTGATCTTTAACGGGCACTGCCACCATCGGTCCATGGGTATCTATTTTAAATCATGAACATCCTTCAACGCGTTTTTCCAACTGTTTTCAGCTAACAAATCATTAAAGGAAAAAGATTTCAGGTATAGCTTTGGAATCATCTAAAGAAAATTATTAACATATAAGAATGCGAAGAAGCATAAAGTTACCGCAAAGTGCCTCCCAGTTGAGCTACTCACCACGAGCAATTTTACTTATTATATATATATTTTACCTAAAAATAACTTAATAATGAAGGATATTCACTTTTATAAGAACATTGTTTGAATTTTTTTCCTTTTAACCGAAAAATGGGCCTACCGAAGGGTGAAATAATGGGGTGTTTGGTCTACCCCTTGAAGGAATGCTTAATGAACAAGCTAGCATTCGTGAATCAAAGTTAGATTAAGGTTCTATTAATACTTGAGTGGATTCCAAAGCGACAATAAAGAAAAAGTTTCATGTATATAAGATAGATTGCTTTGTGAAAAGAAACCATGCAATGCAATCTCCTTTCTGCTTTTCCTTTAACCAATTCCTTTTATTTAGATCTAGATGCAGTCCACTCTGAAAATCTCTTATAAGCAGGATCTCATCATGTCAACTTAAGGTGGGAAAATATCTAATACACCCATTTCACCCAAAATCCACACCAATACCTTTCAGCCGACGCCTGCACCCCATCTTGATTGATTCTCGAATCATAAAGAATGGATATAATAGTATTCCTCATAAATATATGATAATATGATAAAATTTATGGGAGTGTTGTCTTATAGAACCTTAGAGTTAAAAAGAAATCTTCAATTTAGTCATCGTTTAATGGCTTGATTGGCATTAGTTCACTGATCTCAAGGGTTCGGGTCTCGAGTTATGTAGTCCTTTGGGATTTCAAGATTTTGATCCCTACGAGAATTTCTTTAGATAAAAATTAATTTTTCAGTCATCTAAATATCTTTTTTTTACATAGGATGGCACTTCCCTCATCTACCTTATTGGAGAAAAAGTAATGTATAAGGCCAAGCACACAAGACAATAATACCATCGACATGATCATAAAGAATGTTGACATTTGTTTTGTTGCGGACATAAGATGCTCTAGGATAATTATATTATTGTAAGTGGTGGTTATAATGAGTTTGATATGTATTATTGAATCATTTTGAATAGCTTAAACTTTTTAAATCAAAGAGTTAGTTAAAATAGTATCAAATATAAAGTTCACGGGAAATCATTCTAGTTACATGTATTGTAAAGTATGGAGGATTCATGTGCCATGGTAGTTAGTTGACCAGTGGATCCTTCTTTTGTCCCCTCCGTGCAATGGCTAGTGGGCCTTTTTACCCAATTTTTATAATTATATTTTAGGAAAAACATAAGAACTTTTACATGTATATATATATATTCTTATAAAAATATCTGAAATTGTCTCACAAATTCGCTATTTAGATATATATATAACCTTTAGATTATTTATTTTTTCATGCCTTCCTTTATTGAATTAAGGGTATACATGCAAAGAAAAATACTTATATAAGAGTACAAGCAAAAATAAATAATTCATACGAGTATACTATGAATAGTAAATTTGTAAGGATTCATACATAATTTCAGATATTTATAAGGATATAATTACATGTAATTAATAGCAAATTTTTAAGGGTATACTGTAAGTGCTGATATTTATAAGGATATACAGGGATAGAAATCCAAATATACAATTAACCACAAATTTTTCTATCTAATGAATTGAGGCCTCCAGTAGTGACAGGTGTATAGCGTGCAAAAGCAAAAGTAAGGGCATGCCATATGAGCAAGACTTGTTTGTTAAATAGATATCTCTCTTTCTCCCATAATTTCTCTTTTCTGTCCTCTCTTGCCCTCCTATTATAGCTGGTATATGCTGAGATGAACTAGATGAAATAGGTTAATATTGTTACTATTTTTACGTACATATTCGTACTAGTATGACTTAAGAAAAATTTCTAAAAAATAAAATATGGATAAATATAAATGCACAACTCATGTTACATACTTGCTAAATAATGTAAATTATAGGATTCAATTTTTATTCAAAATATATTTATTTGTTGCTCGCCCAATTATACATAGATTCCTTCCCAACAGCACTGAAGTACCCAAAGCCATTAAAGTTCAACCCAGGATGCACCATTTTGCTTATTTTTTTTTTTTTCCTGATTTTCAGTTATTAGTACCTTTCTGATGAAACAAACTACGTCACAAAATCCATTGCAATATTTGACTACCAAAATATGTATAATTCTGATTGAATCCTTGTTTGGATGGTATTGGATTGAGTGGGAATTTAGAACTCCACACCATTCTCAAAATAAATTTAAAAAAAATGCAGTTGTTATAATTTTTTACCTAGTGCTTGCAAAGGATGCCTAGGCAACACATTTAGAACCTTTAGCTAAGGAGCACAACATTTTTAAACAAAAAATAAAATTAGAAAGATGGTAACCAAATATATTTTCTACAACTGTTTCCATATTTTTATTTAAAAAAAAAACAGGAAAAAAGGACAGTATTAAGTTTTGCACACCGGCCTTAAAGCAACATTGGTTTAGCCCAGCCGGGCCCAAGCCATGGGTTTGGTCTGCTCAAGCTACACACTTGATTGCATCACGTCATTTCTTTAAAAAGTAAGAGATTGCATATAAACCCCCCTTTAACCAAATAGTTACATACAGTTACTCCTTTGCTTTTTAAAATTAATAGATCTCTTTTTCGACAAATTTCTTAATATGACTTCTAGTAAGTTTAGTTTTCATCAATCATAATAGAATATTCAAAAAAAAAAAAAGAAAAAAAAGTCTCACAGAGACTGGCCTCTTAAAATTAATTAAGAGAACTTTTCTTGCTTGATTGTTTGTACAAGTGCATTTATCAGAGAGAATTATATTTATTTTTCTGACATCCTTTCTCTCTCTCTCTCTCTCTCTCTCTATATATATATATATATATATTATATATATATATATAGAGAGAGAGAGAGAGAGAGAGAGAGAGAGAGAGAGAGGCACACCCACCCACCCACCCACCCAATCACACACGCACGCACGTCTGTTCATATCTGGGAGATCCAATATTGAGCTATCATGCTTCTCCATGAGGCCACCCCCGATCCCTCAATTAAAGCTTACCGATTTCGTGAAGGAACTCAAGTGAAAGGACCAGGTGTGGTTTGCAAGGATATGGGATGCGTATGTAAATCTGTAAAGAAAAGGTTTTTACATAATTGAAATATAAAGATAGAAATTATTGTAAGAAAATCTGTAATGCCAGAGACAATGTGATGTATAAAACAATAAAATAAGGTTAAAGCATACCTGTTAATCACCAAATACACTCGTTGATATAGAATTCTTCTGGCCAGACTGACCTCAAGTGGCCTTGGATTTCTAGCTGCAAGAACATGGGCACCTAAAACCCAATATATATATATATATATATATATATATATATATATATATATATATATATATATATTGTTTAATACGCATCCCGCTCATCATTGTACTCCAATTATATTATAAGTGTATACTAGGTTTAAATTCTTGCACGGGCCAATTAGGCTTACAAGCCTTAACGATGATCATCTTTTCAATCTAGATTTTATTAGACCTCATAAAGCCTAATAATTATATAAAAAGAGGATAATAAAAAAGAGGATAGAATAAAGAGAAAGGGGAAAAGAGGTAGTTTGTAAGAGCTTGAGAAATGCCCTGCGTTATCGGCCTCGCCAAATAAGGGTGGGTCCATATGGTGGTAAAGAACTTGGTAGTGTTTTTATTCTGACCAACCACCACATGACTTCCCTATGGCAGATTCCATGGGGCCCATACTACATTTCAGTCCACACATAGTCTGAGGTGTTGCCACGTAAGCCCTAACCAATTGCGTGGATGGCACGGATAGGAAACCATGTTCGATCGACAAATGTTCCCAGTTATCATTTCCGGAGCAAGAAGCTAGCTATTGTTATTTTATCCATGATCAACCAAAGGAGAGTGGAGAGTCAAAATGTAAAGTTTATTTGCTTCGCTGAATCAGAGAGAGGATTAGTTTAGATAATGGTTGGTATGACTTTGTATATGTGAAGAATCTCCTACGATATCTTAAAACCTTTTTAATTCCCTATATTAATTGCTGGTTGGGTGACGAAGCCAATCGAGTAGATCACCGGGTTTCTGTATCTTATCGTGTAGGACATCCATGGAGAATGATTACATGAAATAGATGGTACGCTTTCTTTCGATTAGCGTAAGCTTGGCTATAAATGGATATCGAGGGCGCGATTGTGCTTCTAGATTCAGCTAATCACATCATTCAACCGACGCGCCATCAATTTGTTAGGCTACCATATTGAATTTTAAGGCCTGTGAATTGGTACAATTTTTTTATGGATTCAACATTTCGCTTGCAAGTAACCCTTTGTTAGCATCTTTGATTAACTGATTTTGGTAGATTAAGGTATGCTAAAAAGTTGACGTGTAACCAAACTTGCGGCCAACTTGATTACAATGATTTTATGTTAAATACCGTGAGAATCCCCACCTCCACCATGACCATTTCAGAGATAACAATATATCTTTTAAGAAAATACTCTCATATTATTAATAATACTGGCGAAAGTATTCTGGCATCAAATTGAGCAAGGTATGTTAAAAAATTCTAATGCCCGAACACATATATCTCGCTTATATTTTTGATGATAAAATGCTGCATATTGCTAGCTCAAACTTCAATGTAGCCACAAATAGACTTTTTTTTTTTTTCTTTTTTAGAAGGATATCATCAGAATATGAGAAAGTAGTTTAGTGCAAAATGGTTTCATATGCAGTTCATTTAATTGGTAGCTGCATTATTATTAGCTCGACTCTTTTAACAATCTGCTCTTATATATATATATATATTTTTTTTTTGATAAATAATTTTTGGCATCCACAATTCTTCATCGCGTGTCTTTCAGCGGTCACAAGCTAGCTAGCTAGCTTGTACTATCATCAATTCAATGATTACATTCTGTCTTAATCTTTAGCTATAGGCATCAAGTATGCATTTGACGTGCAGGGACAATCCAACCCTTTAATTAGCTCCAAAGATCAAGATTTTTGAATTTGTTGTCACTAATTTTCTACATTTAATGCACATCACCATTCAAGAGAAATAAGCATTTAATTGATCAATGTCATCCAATCAATTATGATTATTTAAAATGTTATTATTAATAATTTTTATTTTAATTTATTTGAAGAAGAATGTATGTAAAGGAAATAGGAAGACATAATATCTCACACCAAAAATTTAGCAATTATTATAGACATAGATATAAACCTCGTAACGTAACGTGGAAGACTAAAAATCTATACAATTCAATTTGATCCGTCGATCGAGATGATAATTAATGGATATACATGCACACGTAGATGAAGGCTCGTTTTCTGACTCCTTAATTGGCTAAGTTTGTAATATCTGTTGAATCTGATCCAATCTAATTCAATCCAATCAAGACCAAAAGTATTCATGGAAGAACCCAAATACAAGCTGATCCCATCTGACAGAGTTGTCACCCATCGTACAGGATCAGATCACATGACCCCAAAACCCCCATGGGCCCATTCACGCATCATGGGGACCATCATCTTTTTGGAAGCTTTGCACGATCGAAACTCTCCTCACAAAATTCAAAAAGATTGGGATGGTTGGGAGAGAAAAGAAGCTTTGTGTCTATCTCCTCACAGATTCCCCTACTGTGGAGTGCAAGGAAAAGTGAGAGCTGGACTCTTCTCTTTCCTTCCGAAGCCCAACCTATATTGTTAACTTTAATATATTTCTTCTACATATAAATGCGCATTCTTTCACGGCTTTCCTATTCTGCTTCTCTCTTTACAACCTGGTTTGTCCGTTTCTCTGCTCTCTTTTATTCTCATTCCCTGCTTCTTTCGTTCCTCTCCGCACTTGGCGAGGAGTCTTAGCGGCGAAGTTTAGCTTACTTTATGTTAGTTCTAGCTAATTGTGGCGAGCCTTTTGACGGCATTTCTTCTGAGACCGCTTTTTGGAAGCAATTCTTGCCTTCTCTCTCCTTCCCCCCTCTTTGAGTAAGTTTTTGAAGAGTTCGTTTTTTTTCTTTTTTTTTCTTTTTTTTTTTTTACACTTGGAAGTGTTGTGTAGTTGGAGTGCAAGTTGCTGTTTGTGTTCTTGGGGTTTTATTTTGTTGGGTTTTCAGCACTTTCGTTTCTTGTTTTGAGATTGTTTATTTTGTTTATTCGTGTATAGATGTTTGAAGGAAGCGATTTTCCGCCTGGAGTTCTCAAATCTTAGTTATATTGGTGTCTTGGCCAGCAAAAATGTGATTTTTCTGTGGTTTTTGGTATTTAAATTGCATTATAATTTTGGGTCTGCTGTGAGAATCAGTGGGAATGCTAAATTGGTAGTTTTTTTTATTGTTGTTTTTGTTTTCTTGGTGGTGGATTCTGAAAAAGGTGCATTTGGGATATATGGATTTTACTGGGATCATTTTTTCTAATGGCTATTATGAAGGGGGTGGGTTATGGGTAGGTGAACTAGCTTGCTTCTAACATGAATATTGCCTTTCTTGTGACCTTTTTTTTTTTTTTGTTGATGATAGCGTGAAAAAGTTTATGTTTCTAAGCAAAATTTTGTGGATACTGTGAGGAAGGATCATTGAAAGTTGGGATAAAGGTTTTCTGGCTATGGTTCTTTGGTTTATAGTGAAATGTAAAAGCGAGTTGCATGAAATGTTTTGTGATCTCCTAATAAAACTCCGTTTTGCTTCCTTTTGACTTATTTGAGCTTTCCAAGTTCGAAGTATTAATTTTGTGACTGTGACCTATCAATTTTACATTATTCATCCCGAATATGACCTCTCTCTCTCTCTCTCTCTCTCTCTCTCTCTCTCTCTCTCTCTCTCAATTTGTGTCTACTCTATTTGATTTTTGACAGCAGGACAAAAATCTGAATGATTGGGTGTCATTAGTTAGAAGATGTTGATGGTGAATGAAGCTAAATTGAGGATCTTGCTATGGGTTGCTTTGGGCCTTATGGTGTTGTTTACCATGGCATTTCCACAGGGGTACACCAATGAGCAAGATGGTAAATTTGCTGTCTATACTTGTTCCTAAAATATAGTATGTTTTAATTCTGTGTATTTTCGAGTATCCAGGTCTCTCTGTGTATGGATACATGTAGAATTTTAGTTTTATTACTGTAAACAACATGGAGTCTTTTTCTTGTTTGTGCACTGCACATATATGTGCATTTTACTGCTACATTGTTTTATACTGGCTTTTAAGTCCTGGCGGGACGGGGGTATCTCAGCCATCCCGTCCCTTTCCTGTGAGAAAATAACATTGGGTCAGGGTTCAGAACTCCGAAACCCATCCATATAGGAAGAGAAGAAAAAAGAGGAAAGAAAGAAATGATGGAAAGATGAAGAAAAGGAAAAAGCAAAAGGAAAGAAGAGCTAAAGGGAAAGAAAGAAAGGAATGGAGAAGAAAAGAAAGAAATGAAGGAAAGAAGGAAGAAAGGAAAGAGAAAGAAGAATAAAAATGAAAAAAGAAATAAAGGGGATAGCAAAAAAAAGAAAAAGGAAAAGAAAAAAAAGTAGAAGAAAAAGAAAGGAAGGAAAGAAAAAAGAAAAAGAAAGAAAGAAAAGAAAGAAGAAAAAGAGATTGATGGAGGATATCTATCAAGATGCATGATCGGGAACACCATTGGGAGTGGGTGGGATGGTGGAATGTCCCGTTCCATAGGAAAACTAGAACACCCCCATCCCATAAGATTTAAAACCTTGTTTTTACAAGTTTACAAGTATTAGTTATCAATTGTAAGAATTACTTTATTCCAGTCAAAATATGAATGTTGAATCACCATTTGATTATTTTGCTAATTTCTTTTGCTTGGAAGTCGATAAGAAAGTTTTAGACTGAGCTGTGTCTTTCAGTTGGGCATGTTTGGATATACACAACTGCCGATTCATTTTTCAATTTTATTAAGTTTATTTCTACTTCTCAGACTAGCCACTAATAAACAGGATGTAAGACAAAAAGGAATGGATATTTGATTCTTCACTCATTTATATCTTTTACAATGGCTAACAAAAAGTCTTGAGAACCTTAAATTCATCTTTTGCCCTGATTTTGGATTTTTCTCAGACTTTCATGGTGAATAGCTTTGTCTACAATATTTATGAAAGCAACTATCATTCCTTTTATAATATTAACTAACAGATGTTCAATCTTTCGCATGTAGAACTGCTTATGGAAGTTTGTTTTGTGAAATCTGTACGGTTGGTACCATTAAGCATTACACGATTTGAAGAATTCTTTAGCTAATGTCCTAAATCCAGATTTTTTTTTGCATTTTCTTATACAGTTCTCTTGTCAATATCTGGATAAGTTAGGACCTAAATTATGAGTCCCCTTATAACATCCTGCAAATTAAATAGGGGTCATTTAGATTGAAATCCAATTTAAAAAAGCTTTGAACATGAAATTCAGAATCAGAGGGTTGGATATGTCTAGGCAAGTCCATTGTTGGCTTGGCAATTTTTGGATCTGAGTTGGACTGGTTAGATCTAAAAAATAGAAGTTCACAAAGTCAAGGCCTAGAGGTACTGAATGTTTGTTGATGCAAATTGGGATCATGGTTGTGCAAGGCCTATAGAAACTGAATGTTACAATTACTACTCTTGTGTACTCTCAATGTAGATTAGATATCGGTTGAAATATAAATGCTTTGCTGTAACAGTTAATTATATAGGCTGATATAGTAGAATTTAGAAGAATATAATGTTGCATTTGTTTGTTTCTCATGTATAACATGTTTTTCTTTTTCAAATATTCTAAAGAGGCGGTTTCTATTTTATTATATCCATGCAACATCTTGAAGCTACTTACATTTATTACTCCTAATACTTGGTTCACTTTCAGTTTATGCTATAAATAACTTGTATACTGCTCTGGGCTCACCTCCTCTTCCTGGATGGATTGCAAGTGGAGGAGATCCCTGCTTTGAGCTCTGGCAAGGTGTCCAGTGTGTGGAGTCGAACATAGCTTCTATGTACAGTTCCAAAAACCTCTCTCATCTACATTATTTAGTGCTGCTTGATCATCTCTCCTAATATATTTCATCATCGATAGAGTACTTAATGGTGCAAATTTGGGAGGAGATCTGGGTGATAAACTAGCAAATTTCACTTCAATTACAACGATGTAAGTGTTGCATTATGAAATGCTTTTCCTGCTTGTATCATGAATAGGCATAAGATTTTCAGATGTATTAATCTGCAAGGTTCCAATTCACTGCACAATTTTGCTGCTTCCTTTTGCAAAATAAATTGATCAAAACACTTATCTTCTTATTCATTCATTATTGTGAATCATTTAATTAATTTTCTGGCATATATTGTGTCAGAGATCTGAGCAACAACCACATTGGTGGAAATATACCAGAGAATCTGCCTCGTACGATAATGAAGCTGTATGCTTCTCATTCCTATTCATCTACATTTATTTAAATACTTCTATATGCAGTCATTCCACAGTAATCATTTGTTAGAAATTTGTGGATTTTTTTTTTTTGGCAGTTTCCTTTCAGCCAATCAATTTACAGGAAGCATACCGGACTCATTGTCAGAATTAACACTTCTATTAGACATGTAAGCCCATTCATTGTTTCTATCTGTAGGCATATTGAATAAGGAGCTGTAGTGATTTCTTTTCTTGCATTTTCTTTTCCTTGGTTCCCTCAGGTCGGTCAATCAAAATCTTTTAACAGGAGAATTACCTGATGCCTTCCAGGATCTCACTGGACTAATAAATTTGTAAGTTTTTCCCTCATAAACTTTGTCTTTTCTTATTGTTCTTTTTTATATTTTTGTTTCTCATTCTGTGTCTTCTGTTGAAGTAGGGATCTTTCTTCTAACAATCTGACTGGCCAATTACCACCTTCCATGCAGAACTTGTCCTCTCTGACTGCTTTGTGAGTGTTCATCTTTATGTTATGATAATTCCTGTAAATTCCCTTAGAACTTAAATATTGACATTCTGTTGTGCAGGCATTTGCAAAATAATCAACTATCTGGAACCCTGGATGTCTTGCAAGATCTTCCCCTCAAAGATTTGTACTTTATACATGCACCTCTTATTGTATTTTGTCCATATATTTTATTCTTTTTCCTCAATTTTATGTGTCTCCATTTTAGGTGGGGGAGTGTGTGCTTCTATGATTTTCGGTCATTGTGATATTCTAGATGGTGAAGATTTGGGGAAATGAATACGTTGGATGTTCAATGAGTCAAGGCATAAGGCATAAATTTAGGCATCTATTCTCTGTGTGTTCATATTGAGAATACATGGATCTTAGGCTACATATTTTGTTGTGTGTATGTGTGTGTTGAAGATGTTTTACAACTCATGGACACATGACAAAGATGTTTTTCTTTAATTGGCCCCAAAGTGCAAGCACTATTAATTTACCTCTCTGATTTGTGGCCGAAGGGATGCTGAAAAAAGTTCTCTTGATTCTGAAATAACTAACAAACTTCATAAAGGATCCCTAGGTTTAGCAACCACTAATTTACCTTTCTTTTGATCTTGGAGGAATTTATAGCCTGACGGATGCGCCTTCAAGGAAAGATATAAGATTAGGCATGGACATTCTGCACTGCTGTGTGTGAATGTGTCTTGTAGCAAACATCCTTTGCTGTGCACCATATGACATTTCTTTAAACACTCACTTTAAGGTGTGATTCATAGTAAAATCAAATGAAGAGTCTCTGTCCACTGGCTTTATCCTTCTTATTCATCTAAGAAGCTCCTTCACTTGATGTTTTACAGGAATATCGAAAACAATCTATTCTCAGGACCTATCCCTGAAAAGTTGCTGAGCATTCCAGATTTCAAGTAAGAGTTCCATAACTGCTTACTTGGTCTTACTTCCTAGTGCAGCAATAATTTTTGTTGGCAGACAAATAGGCCAATAGTACATGCTAATTTGATGTCTTAAGTTATCCAAAATCTGTAGTTTTTTCCCTTTTTGGGTCATTGAAAAATCTACTACTCTGGCTTGATGAAATGCAATTAGCTGCATTGTTGTGGACTTTGTATTTGCAAATGCTTATGGAACTGTGATATCTATTGTGCAGAAAGGATGGCAATCCATTCAATACTAGTAGTGCTCCTTCACCTATCATAACACCACCAGCTTTGCCTCATTCAGGGGCACCATCTCCTGAAACTATGCCTTCGAACTCTTCTGAGGGTCCATCCATCCATGACAACGGAACTCCTAGAAAAGATAAAAAAGTTTCAGTTGTAAGAATTATTGGGTATGCAGTAGTTTCTGTGATTGTGCTTATCATTGCTGTGCTACTGTTTATTTTTTGTATATCGAAGTGGCGAGAAAGAAAACAGAAACATGAAGAGATTCCGAAGAGGCAGGAAATAAGGGCACATGGAAAGTCCAAGGAGCCTCAGATCAATGCAGGCTTGATTCAACCGGAAAAGGAAACAGAAAAAGGTATAGTTCATTCATTTTGTCAGTGACATGTCTTTAATATTTCTGGTTGGTTGCTGGTTTTGCTATTTATATGTTGTGGATTTGTTGTTGCAGTTCCCATAGTTGCTGATGAAAAACAGGATGAAGTCAAGATCAATATGGCAGGGAGTGGGAAACTTGTATTGCCACCACTAGTTGATAAAGTCATTGTGAACCCTATTGCTTCCAGCAAAAAGAGTCCAAGGACTAGTCCTGAAAATCTAAATCCCCCGGCTCCTGTGAAATCATATTCCATTGCTTCTCTTCAGCAATATACTGACAGTTTCAGTGAGGAAAGCCTGATCAAAGACAGCAGGTTGGGCCGGATTTATTTGGCAGAATCCCCTGAGGGAAAGGTCTGATCTAAATTTAAATGAATAATTATCTTTGAACTTTTATTGATTTGGATTTGTCTGTTTTTGTGTCATATCCCTCATATGCTATCTGCTTGATAAAAAGTACAATATTCATATATCAGATGAACTGGACCATAAAATTTTAGTTTATTCTGGTGCCTTGTCGGCATAGATGAGTTGATAAATGCACCATCTGAATCTTGTAATATGCCTGCTGGCTTTAATTTGACTAATTCATATTCTGTGGCTGTTTATCTTAAATGGCTTTGGTGATTATTATATTGTTTCTTTATGCTCCATGTGGTTAATACACCCAAAAAGTAAAAGCCAGTGCTTATAAATTACATTCATGGAACCATAACATTTCTGTTCATCCTGATGGAGTAGACTTTTTTGGTGCAATCTATTTTTCTTGTATGTATTGGACCAAAAAATTTCAAATGATCCAAGTACTTTCAAGAAATTTAAACAATTCTATTGCCTTTGTTGGTTACTGTTGCGGTCTTTGTTTCAACTTTATCAAAGTCCACCCACATCTGAAATGTGATGATATATGGGAGATTGGGAAAAATCTGGAATAAAAAGGCAGTATTGTATTATTTTCTATTTAAAATAAACATAAGGATTTGATGATGCTCCTTGCATCTTTCTTTCGATAGTGCTGGAGACCATTTGGCAGACATTGCAGTAACTATTTTAAATCTGGTCATCTGCTTTTTATATAGAATAACATTATTAATTGTATAGTGAACGCTAAACGTGTATAAAACTTTTACTTACAAGACAAAATGGCTTCTTTGTATCTTTTCTTGAATTTCCAATGATATATTACATTCTAGGATAATATTTTTGTTGGTCTCTTAGATTTAGCGATTTTGTATATGTGCTTCCACAATCAACTGTTTTCTCCATGTTAATGTTATGTTGCCTCCTCATTCCAATCCAAATTCTGCACTTTCTCAAGCTACCAATTTGACACGAGTAAAAAAACAAAATTGATTAATACCATGCATACAAGCATGCAGGATATTTAATATGTTGCTTCCAGTTCTTCATCAGATCTATTTTCTTGCTATGCAGCTACTGGCAGTTTTGAAGCTTGACAATATGAACTCAAACATACAACTTGATGACTTTCTTGAGTTGGTATTGCGTATCTCAGAACTTAGGCATCCTAACATTCTAGAGCTTGTAGGCTACTGTGCAGAGTTTGGGCAGTGTTTACTTGTCTATAAATACTTCAGTAACAAGACACTACATGACATCCTCCACAGTGAAGATGATCACAAGATAAAGCTATCATGGAATGCTCGTATCCAGATAGCCTTTGAAGCTGCAAAAGCTCTAGAGTAAGTTGAGTGAACATTATATGAAATTTCTAGAACTGTCTTTCCCATATCGGTCATTTGCTTGATGAAAGTGTACTCTGATAGACATATTTGTATCTCTGAATCTGGACTGAAGGTATCTTCATGAAAGCTGTCAACCACCAGTCACACATCAAAATTTTGAGCCCAGCAATATTTTCGTTGATGATGATCTAGCTGTACAAGTTTTTGAATGTGGCCTAGCTTCACTAATGTCATCCAACTCCATTACTCAGGTAAGTTACTTTAAATGGTATTGAATACATAGATGACATTACACTAAAGTTGGGAGTCCTTTGTTGTTTCTGCCTTTTCTTTTCTGAACATGATTTAGAAGTTTAGATAATAATACTCTAAACTAAGCAAAAACTCATCTACCATAATGTGGTTATCAGTCATCAGCATCTTCTTGATCATGATAATCTGTCTCTGTATAACCTAAAGGCTACAGCATTGAGTGGAAGAGATTCCTAGTTTTACCAGGAACTCCGAATATGCCTCTGCAAGTTCCACATTGCAATATTAAATGTTTAATTTGCCCCAATCACAATGACTTAGCAACTAACTCCAAATGGCATGGATACGCATAGTTAATTTTATGGGTTTCTCAAATGGCACAAGTACCATCTGGGACAAGCATACCCAGCATAATGACAGGCACCTGACCAACAAACAAATTATGCGGCCAGGATTTGAGATCCTAAACCAAAAGGCTTATCTCAATTATTTGGTGTTAATATTGTGAAATTTTTCTGCTGTAAAATGTTGTAAGCTACCTCCTTGCATCCTTTATATTTGCCAGCTTTTCCAAATCCTTTCTAGAACCAACATCCATTTTATATTCAGTATTCCCTTGTCCCTTTCTCAAATGTTCAGTACAAATCCAAGTCATTCTCTTCATGTTACACTACTCTTCCAACCAGTGTTTCCTTGTCATTCTCAGTTCAACTCCTACCATGTCATGAGATGAAGTTTTTCTTTTTGGATTTTAAAAACATGCTGAAAAAAGTGAGACATGATGTCTGTTGAACTCTGTGGGATTTAAATAAAATGAATTACCTGTGAATTATTCATAAATTTTGTCAACCAATCAAAATCGGACAATCACATTATGCTGTGATGAAACTGGGAAGATATAATAAAAACCCTATTATTATTTGTTTGATTTTCATTTTATGAGTACCATGAGAGTGGAAATCAAAATTATAGCAATACAGTGATTTGAGCATTAAAGGAACTTTAAAGGTGGAATTTGATCTTTCAAAGATAAGAGCAATCCAATAGTCCAATGTATATGAAGAGTTAAAAGTAAGTTTTGGCCTTGCTGCTATTATGACCTTGAGGTATTATGAGCAGTTTAAAAGTTGTACATGGATAGTGATGTAATTAATGAAAGTCAAACTTTTAGTGTAGTTTGGCATTGTTACAGGATTAAACCTATAAGCAGTTGAAATTGATTTTAGAAAGGAAGCGATGCATGCAATGGTAACAAAAGTGTCCATCTAAATTTCAGTTGGCAGGCCGGATGCATGCTTTACTCAGTTATAAGGCCCCAGAGATTGGCGAATCTGGGTCACATGGTGAGCAAAGTGATGTTTACAGCTTTGGACTTGTTATGTTAGAACTTCTTACAGGGCGTAAACCCTATGACAGGTATAAAATTGTCTTGTTTTTTCCTTTGAGCTGAGCTTATGATTTACAAGTGCTTTTTATCAGTTCCCTCAAAAATTAAAATTTCCTTCTATATTACAGTTCACGGCCTCGTGCAGAGCAACATCTTGTAAGATGGGCTAGTTCTCAGCTTCATGACATCAATGCATTGTCAAGAATGGTGGATCCTTCTATTGATGGGAAATACTCTGTGAAATCATTATCACGGTTTGCAGATATTATTAGTCGTTGTATACGGGTAAAATTTTCTATACTCTTTCAAACAGTCTTGCTAAACCATAAATAATGATGCTTGGATAATGTTATGTTTCCTTTGGAGTAATTTTCCTTTACATCTTTGATTCACTCATCCACAATCCATATGCATGACATATTATCATATTTATTCAGTCCTTTTAGTTTGTTCATGTATTCAGAAATTTAAACTTGCACCAAAAGTAGAGTAGGCATAGTTTTTGTTTAAACAATGATGCATGGTAAAATTTAGCAAGTTCCACATGCTTAAATGATTCCAGGTTATAAAGTGAAGTGCCACATTGTATAGTGACAAGAACTTAACTACCATACCCTTATATAATATGCTTCTCAAATACTGAATAGATATTGTTGATTATTCTTTTGAACATGTTACTTTATAAGCTTAAAATTTTTAATACTTCACATTCACAGGTAGAGGCCCTTGGTAAAAGACAGATTTCATAGGTATGGTGAAAAATTACCGTAGACCCGCAAGTTGTAACTTTGTGGGCATTAAGAAGGAAAGATCTACCGGGGGGATATAGCGTGACATTTAAAAACTTGCAAATTTTATTACTCATCATCTTGTAAGCATAATTTTTCAAACCCTGGATATCGACACTTTTTGACAATGCAAGCTGTGGTTTCCCAATTTGAAAATGGACTTATGTTATCTCCTCATTGTAGATCGAACATTAGATCATTGCATAATGTCAACTTCTCATCTTAGATCTAAGGTTAGATAATTAGATACTACTTAGTCTGCATGGCACCAACCACTTTTATTAGAAGTGTCTAGCAGAGAGAGAGAGAGAGAAGCCTCGAGTTGATGTATGAAAGTGCTGAAGGGGCCCCTATATGTTGGGTACCCTGAAAAATGATCACTTGGGGAGGCAAGAGACCTATGACACATGAAAGTTGCATAGAAAGTTTGTGAGGACAGAAGCCTTCCCATGATGGGGGAGATGGTGCAGAATGGTCTGATAAGCTTAAGATGAAGATATTGAATGCAATGATCATGGTTATGGATTTAAGTCAGCTTTGTTAGTCTGGAAATATCTACGTTTACTTTCTTCCCAAATTTGTCTACATCTGGCTTATGCGACATTTCTTTGATCGCGTTACTGATCGGCTAATGTGGTGGGCAGTCGCATGGTTTTAAATTTTAAGGTATCTTCATATCAGATAATTTCAATAACCAATTTGTGATTCAAGGATACAACTATAGATATATCGTGTTTCCAATTGAAACATGCACACAACACTACACAAAAGCTATAGACAGTTGCATATGTTTGCATTTATGCAAGAAAAATATGAAATATGGAAGATGCTGATCTTTGATTATGTTTTGCAGCGAACGCCAGAATTCAGGCCATCAATGTCTGATGTTGTCCAGGACCTTGCTCGGGTTATTGAGGATGCGATGAAGAATGAAAATGGAGACTCTCATTCAGTTCCGGAGAAAAGGACATAAGAGATCCAAGCTCACCAACCAGTGAACAAACATCAGTTCATTAAGAATGGCATGAATATTAATTAACTAAAGAGTTGATCACCCGAGTCGCAAACCTGCAGCCTCCTTTGCCAGGATCTCTTATGGTGGGATGAAAAATTTAGTCATGGAATGACTGATAACTGCTGACCACTTGATCATTGGACTTCTGTCAACATCACCAATGGATGGTCCATTTATTTAAATGTGTTTTATTATTTCTTCGTCTTGTATATTAATCTGTTTATGTTAATGATAATATGTCATTGTTAGTCATTAGAATGAGGCTCAAATCTAATCCGTTAATTTATTCAGTCGTGAAGATGGTTTCATTTAGAAAAGCTTGTGAGGAAATATTATGGGGCATCTCAGAAAAAAAGAAAAAAAAGGAAAAAGAAGGGGCATCAGGTATGAATGTCAGTTTGGATTGTACGCTAATATTTTTCCTTCTCCTTTCCTTTGCCACTGGTTCTACTAAATCCCATGCAGGCTTTGCCTTCTCCAAGGTTTCATTATCTTGATATGAGTCATAACTAGTCCTCCTTCCAAAATGTTGTGCACCATTATAATTGGGGGAGACTAGGAAATTTTTCCTTGTAAAGATGGTAGGAAATTTTTTTCAATTTTCTGGCGAAGAACGTGTATTTTAAAGCTGTGCTTGATATTTTTTTTAAAGGGATTATAGCACTTAATCTAACACGTCACAAGGCATATTCATTACAATTTAGTTTCTCTTTTTTTAAAGAGAGACAAGATGCATAAAAACAATATGCTAAGCACACCAAATGGATATGAGAAGGCAGCCAAGCAGATTGCAGGCATTTTATTTTTTCTCAACTTTATTTCAACACAGATGACTTTCTTTTTGTAGTTGGATTTTGGAACTTACCACAATTTTAGATAATAAAAAAAGTAGTGAAGTAGGAAAAAAAAATCACGATCTTAACAAAAAAAATTATGACCAACACAAATCACTAAAATTTATTAACTATTATCTAGCATATGGAGATTCAAGCATATAACGCAGTCACGAACGAAGCAATACCAAAACATACGATAACATGTATTAATTTTAAGGTTCTACATGTAAGCAAATGCATTAAAAATATAAAATAGAGAACTAGATAAATACACTAAAAATGTCTAGACATCAGAACAAGTTGATGAAAAAAAGCCATAAAATAAAAGAAAAAATGATGAGATATTTAGATAATAATAAGAAATATATCTCATTAATTCTTCTGTACCACCATAGCTATAAAATTCCTTATTTTCCCTACTTCTCTTTCTCACAACCTCAAGACCCTAGTTCCCAAAATGGAACATAAATCTACACTATAATATTCAAATGACAAAATGTTTGATGCCTTTTGAGTTCCCAAATAATCCATACTTCCGTTTATTTATTAGAGCTACCTATTATGCATTGGCCATTGCCATGATTTTAGAAGCAATAATTGAATTAGAAAAGAAGAACATCTCTATGAATTTTTCATTTTAGGAATGGAAACATTTAAAAATTAATACTATATTTGGACTAGCTAATCGGAGGTGACTTAAGCACCCACCGAAAATATTAAAAAAAAAAAAAAAAAAGGAACCACCACATCCACTCTCGATTATAATGGTAATAATGGTGTTTTCTGGCCGGTTTGCCTTTTTTTTGGTTTTAATAATGAGAAATAATGCGGTCTATTCTTTGACTTGATTATTATTATTTTTATAATATCTTAAATGCTTTAAGTGGTTGTATAATGGGATAAATAAGCACAAATATGAAGTTGCACCCCCCTCAAAAAAAAAAAAAAAAAAAAAGAAGGATAAATACGAAGATATAACGGCATTAAATGATTATGTCACTTTGGCAAGTAACATATTGTATCCTAGATTTTGCTTGTACAGAGATATGTTAAGTAACTGCTGTCATTTCTATTATATAATGGTAATTGTAATAAAATTACCACACCCTGACCTGAATTCAGAAATCAAAATATGAATAGCCGCTGTATATCTCTAGAAAAATATTTTCATAGACATGTAAGGCACATGACTAAACTAACACAGCGAAGCTTATAATTTAAGATGTATTAACTTAATTTTTAAAATATAATATTTATAGCTATCATACATAACTAATTTCAATCACATAATTTATATATTTTTATAAAAAAATAGTATAGAGAGATTTTTACAAAATTTGTAAGATTGGTTTGAGATGGCTAACTAGATTCTCTTTTTAATTTCACAATCCAACCCCTACCTATTCGCATCAAGCTTCGGACTCTATAAAAATATAAAAATTATAAACATAAGCTAATAGCCCAACAAATAACCATGATATAATAAAAAAAAATCAAGCTGTTAATGCCAAATATACGCTTAATATAAAAATTGATGTAATAATATGATATTTATAATTAGAGTCAAGCTTTCAGTTCTATAACATAGATATAACCATATAAAACATCACATCAAAATTTTCGATAATTTTATAAGAATGTATCTTTCAAAAGTATTATATTAACTCATCAGTTTATACGACTATGACCATATATAATCTCTGTGATAGGGCTTATAGTACCACATTTAATTCTTATGGAGTAGGTCCATAGTATCGCATTTAAATCCTATGGAGTAGGTCCATAATACTGCATTTAATCCCTGCAAAGTAGGTCCATAATGTTAAGTTCCGGAACAATTCATATCAATTGTCAATGTATAATTTCCATATGGCAAGATTCAAAATATAGGTAGACTGAGAGTTTAGTATATATACATAATTTAAATCAATAATCATTACTATAACATAAATAAATTATAAGATATATAAAATTTTAAACCAGTACATAAAATTTATAAAAATGACTAATAATCAAACTTTTAATAATCTATATATAATATAATTTTTTAAATCAATGCATTTACATTTGCTAACATAAAATCCAAAAATTCATACAAGCATTTTTAGAATTCTTTCAATTAGAAATCATTTTAACAAACATGTAATTTTTCATTTCTAAATACTATAGAAATTCAATACTTGAAATATTCATACTTCTATGATTTATACTTATTTCAATATGATTAGTACAACCAATAAATAGTATGATTTCAAAATATTTGATAAATCATATCTATTTATCATATTATGTAATTATTTTGATTAAATAAATATTACTTATCTTATAAATATTCACTATTGGATTATCTAGTGCTTCACTGATACTTTTCGAAATTTAATAATCCAAAATACATATACATAATCTAAAATCATTATTATATTATTCTTTTGTAATAACCTATAAAACTTTCTAAAATTCTAAAACTTAAATTTTTAGTTAACTATTTTATCCTGCATAATAGCATCTAAAATTTTTTTAATTTTATAAATTAGTTGAGCAATAAGTTGATAACTTTTGATTAAATTTTTAAATTAAATTATTTAATCATTAAAGATTAAAATTTCTAGACTATCAAGAACAGAATCTCCAAAATCAACAGTAGTCATTCCTTAACATTTTTTTCATATTGTCCCAAACTATATAATACTTAAACTCCATATTAAATTAAATTAACTATAAAGAGATTTAGAATTAATTTACGTGAATAGAAAAAAAAATTTCAGAGCAGTACTATATTAAAGAAGAGAAAGAAAGAAAAGAAAGAAGAAGAAGAAGGAGGAGGGAAACGAGAGGAAGATGGAGTGTGATGGAGAGAGGAAGATGGAAGAGGATGTGTGAGAGAAAAGTATGGAAAAGAAAGGAGAGGTGGGAGGGGGGTTCGTGTGAGAAAAGGGAAGGGAGGGAGAAATGTCACGTGAGAGAAAGAAAGAGGAGGTGCATGGAAGATAGAGAGAAAGAAAGATAGAAAAGTACGGAAAAGAGAGAGAAAGAGGGAGTTTCTCACAAGAATAATGGTTAAAATATTATATTATTTAATATCTATATTTTGCCAATATAAGTGGGATCAAAAACCATTAAATGGTTTATAATAGTGGTTAAAATATTATGTTATTTAATACCTATATTTTTGGAGTATAAGTAGGCTAAAAAAATCATATTTAATGGTTATTATAACATTATAATAATATGTACTTTGAATCTGGTATCTATTTTACTTATCTTCATTGCTTATTGGATAAAGAGATGAAAATTTATTTATGCTTAAGGATATTTCGAGAAAATAAATGGAGTAATTACATTGACCTCTCTTGAGGTATGGGGTAATTACAGATTTCCACTGAATATTTCAGAAATATATATTTAACTATCTAACCTTTTCTATGTACATCACATACAGCTCCCTAACTTTAATTTTCTATTAAATAAGCCATGGAGTCGTCACTCTCTAACCTATTTAAGTCTTAAAATATCTTAGCTAATTACAAAGAATAAAGTATCTGAAATCAAATAGCTTAACCATAGTCTTTTTGAGACTAGCTTGGCTTTTTTAACCTTGCCTTGAATCAGCTAATATATTTTAAGACTTATGTTGATCTCTGCAAGGTTCGCGAGATGCTGGTATACTTCATAATTTAGATAAAAGTAAGACTTCATTTTCTTTAAATATGGGCAAGCTTATTCCATCTTGCCAGAAAGAAAAAAGAAATAGGAGTGAGATCCAAATATACTCCAGGAGGGATTTCAAACAGGAAAAAGGAAAAATATACACAATGAAAAAGAAATTCAGAAAAGGAAAATAAAAAAAAAAAACACATTTCCACAATAAGCAAAAAGAATAAAGAAAGAAAGAATTTGAGAATTTCAAAAATGGAAAAGAAGGGAAAAAATAAAATAACAGAAATTTACGTCTTTGTTGAGATGATGGTACACTTTTGAAGTTAGGCAGAAAATAAAATTTCATTTTTATAAAAATATTGGCAATCTTATTCCTGTTTCCTTAAAAAGAAAAGAGAGGGAAATGAGATAAAAAAAAAAAAAAAAACCTCCCAAGAAGGGAAAATAAGAAAGAAGGAATTTCAAAAAGAAAAAAGGATCCTTATCCGAAAAAAAAAAAAAAAAGAAGGAAAAATGTACAAAAAAAAGGGAATAAAAAAGGAAACTAAAAGGAAATAGAAATAACATATCTTCCCAAAAAGAAACCAGGAAAATAAAAAAGGAATTTCAAAAAGTAAAAAAGGTAAAAAAATGGTAAACGCATGTCTGAGCCCGGGTTCGAACCGGGGACCTCTAGTGTGTGAGACTAGCGTGATGACCAACTACACCACCCAGACGATTTACAAACAATTTCATTCCTTGTAATCATTTCTACAGCATGATCACTGCAAATACAAATTGATTATATTTGACAGGCATTATGCTCCAATGTATGGTATCTATCATAAACTGCACCAGCTGCTTAGATAGTTTTCATTGAACTAACAAACTTGCTCTTTATATGAACTATATCATATATAAAATGTCATAGAGAATCAAATATGGCTTACATTGGGCAGACTGTAAGCACCAAGGGGAAACATTGAGCTTAGATTGTTATACATAACGAAATTGTTAAAGACTGATAGCAAATTTGATTCATATTAGTCTCAATCACAAGATATATCAATGTGGCTACCATTCCTGATGCATTTGCATTAGTATGGATCAAGTCTATCATCGAAGACAAGGAATTTGATTTTTCTCATGCTAAGCCGAGTGGTGTTTGTGGATTGACACTCCACTCATAATGAGTCGGAAGAGTGCTATGAGGTAAATAATTTGCTTGCCGTAGATCTTCAAAATCTAAAAAGTAACATAGTTCCATCGTTTCTATGGAGGTTATCTTGCGGTGCAGCTTGTTATCTACATGCATGCAAGTGGACAATGTTATTCTTTACATGTGTATAAAATATTATACTGGATCTATGTGATATTTTGCCTTCCCCATCTAAATGTATCATGCATGGCATCATGCATGATTGACACTGAGCAAGATGATATCCATGGGTGCATAGAAAATAGTAAAAGCACATCCAACAGACAATAATATCATAACTCCCGCATTTATCGAATGCATAATATGTTTTTTTTTTTTCTTTCTTTTCAACTTAAATCATGTGAGGTTGTGAATGATCAAATTGTGCAAATTGGTAAAGATCGCCTGGTAGCTGCATGCCCAATTTTAAGTGCAGTGTGAATTTCCCTTACCTTACCTCGTTCTTTTCTTTTTTTCGCTTTTGGGGAAAGGTATCGGACAAACTAATCCTATTACAACTTAAAAATTAAAAGGATCCAAAGACATCTACATTAACTTGGTACAGAAACTCGTCAGGGAACTTAAACAAGTGGTGAATGGTTGAGCTTGAAATCAAATTGCGTCCAACGTTTGTCAACCAATAGACTACATGATTGCCCTCCTTTAAGATGTAAGACACATGGAGCTCCCGTAGGATTCCGAGCTATCTGATCTTCTAAACGCAAGGTTAAACTGAGTCATTGAAGCACTCTCTTGACCGACAATTCAATTGATTATAGTCTTTGAGTGGGTCCCCATCAATCTACATAAGATTACTTTTTGCACGGGCGGAACCATTAGCAAGTTGCCAATAATTAGTTCAGATAAGCCTATTAATATTATAATTAAAGCTGGATGATTCCAATTAAGAAATAGACGTAGCAAGTTGCCAAATAATAGCCCGGGGAAACAACTCAGTGAAAGGCCTCATCAAGCTGCAACAACTAGTTCTAGACAAGTCTATCAATTCTTCCATTAGAGTTGGATAATTATAATCTAATAATAGTTAAAATAGACTATCAATGTCTAACCCAAAGGGACAACCCAAGAAATAGTCTTTGACAGCTATCACCCTCTCTTGAAAGCATCCTTGGTAGAGCACGAATATTGCTTTCATGGTTGAGCAACAATGTAATTAGGAGCTTTGGTCAGCAACTTTCCATTTGATGAGGTTAATTAAGATCCCAAGTCATGCATCACTCTAGCTGGGTCCGGGTTTTGGATCTGCCCTAAGGGGATACATGTACACATGCTTCTGATCGAGATGGTAAACCGATCGAAAGCTCAACTAGGACAGTCCTGAATGCCAGATGGAGCAATGGATGAGCATTCTTCGATAAGGAATCTGGCATATGTTTCCTGAGATTATGACAAATTCCACCCTCCATCTTTACCATTCACTTCAGAAACCTTGAAGCCATTTCACTTGTCTTCCGTCAATCTACCATGAAGGTTGTCATTTTCTTGGATCTTTCCCACGGTCATGTTGGTTTCATCCAAGGTGCTGGCTATGCACGGTTAACACCTGTAGCAAACCCCAAACAACAAAGCCAGTCCTGATCGATTTGTCTTATTTCATCCTAAGACATTGCCTTCCTGTTCCTGCCAAAGGATATTAATATTCCAGTAAATTATTTCCTGGGCTGTTTATACAATATATTACTTTAATACAGATATTAAAGCTGCCAAGCTAAATGCTGGAACTTCTTTATTTTCATTTGTGATTTCTATTTTTCAAGTTCCTTTGCTTTCTTAGTCTATCATAACCAAGACAATTACTGCCATTTTTAAAAATATCGTCCACCCTTTGCTCTTTGTACCTTTGATACCTTTCCACATCCATCAAACTCAGTCCAAATATTGACAGAAATTCTTTTCCTGGATTGCTTGTTCTCCCTTGATGCAGACATCTCGCAGATCCAGCCAGATTCTTAGTTCTTCGCAATATCAGCGAAATAACAAGGTTCCATATTTTTTATTCCTTATTCCAGTCTGCAAGAGTGCCTGCTCTTATTCTAATTTCCTGTCGTGTACCTGTCTTGAGCTTATAATCTGGATCCAATTTTTCTTGAGGCATATACTTCCTTTGGTTTGAAATATTCTTGCTGACTACTTTGCTTCCATCGATTTAGTGCATCATCACCAACATAGCGAATCATGTTCATTATGTATATCTAATATTCTACCATTCATAACTCAATAATCATAAAGAAAAAGAAATCTGCCAATTCTTCCAGACCTTGCAGAGATGTTGTCCAAGACAGTGATGAACTACATAAGAATCAGCAGAAGATGTTGCAGCAAAAACCTGATGCAAATTTGACAATTAAACTTATATGAATGGAGTTACATATACTCTAATGGTTTCCATATTGTTTCTTTTTATCAATATCACTAGCACTAGAGAACTCAAAAATGTCTCAAAAAGAATTTGCAGTTTCCTCATCCAAATCTACATCTTCAAATTCATTCTCGAGCAAATCAGTTCCCCCAATGTAAGAAATGATGCTACACTTTACTTCAATCCAGCTCTTACCAGGTGCCTTCCTTACACCTCTTTTTCTCATCAACCTCCTTATCTTCAAAGCATCATCCCACCGACCAACCGTCTTATAGACATTAGCAAGAAGAACATAGCTCAAGTGGTACCCTGGCTTCAATTCCATCATTCTCTTTGCGACACGTTCTGCTACAGCAGGGCTTGAATGGGTGGTGCAGGCACCTAGAAGAGCAGCCCACAATGATGAATCATCTCTACAGACAGCCTTGTTGATTAAATCTTCTGCTTCTTCGAGTAGACCAACCCTGCCGAGGAGATCAACCATGCAACTGTAATGCTCGATTCCAGCAGCAATACCATAATCTTCATTCATTAATTTAAAGTACTTCCTCCCTTCTTTGACCAAACCAGTATGACTACAAGCAAAAAGCACACCTATGAAACTAATATAGTCAGGTATAGTCCCTTCCCTAAGCATGTCATCGAACAACTTGATGGCTTCCCGACCTCGACCATTCTGAGCGAAACCACAGATCATGGCATTCCATGTTATCAAATTTCTCATATAGATTTTAGTAAAAACTCTATATGCATAATCTATAAGACCAGATTTTGCATATAGATCAACAAGTGCGGACTCCACGACCACATCCCTCCAACCTCCTGTCCTCAGGAACCGGCAATGGACCTCCTTCCCCTGTCTCACAGCTGAAACGCCTGCACATGCACGAAGAATTGTGCCAAAACTATAGTGATTGTCTTCTGTATCCATCTCCCGGAATTGAGCAAGGACAGTCTCATAGTCACCACTCTGGCAGTACCCACCAAGCAGGGCACACCAAGAGACAGCATTCTTTGTGGGCATCCGGTCAAAGACCTTGCGAGACTCTTCCATGAGCCTGCACTTGGCATACATGTCAACCATGCTGCTCTCCACCACCACATTCCCTCCAAGCCCACCCGTGATAAACTTAGCATGAGCTTCCCTACCCTGTCTCGCCCTGCCTAGATTACCTAGAGCAGTCATGATGGTCCCAAAAGTAAATTCATCCGGAAACAACCCAACCTTCCTCCTCATCATCAACTGGAAAAGCCCCACCGCCTCCACAAACCTATCATTCCTCGTGCAGGCCGAGATCATCGAAGTCCAACAGATAGCATCGGGCTCGATCATCTCACGAAACACATGCCATGCATCTTCCAATGCAGAATTTTTACCATACATATCAACAAGAGCACTAGCAATCACGTGATTCAAATTGAAACCACGCAACAATACCATTCCATGGAAGCAACTACCGATCTTTACATCTTTGAGATCGGAACATGCCTTGATTGCAGCAGAGAGCGTGAATGCATTCGGCTCGACCCCAAAAGCTTGCATCTTTGCAAACATCAGAAGCGACTCAGTGGGTCTCCCTGCACGAACATAGCCAGAGACCATGGAGGTCCAGGAGATGACATCTTTAAGGGGCAAACTCTCGAACACGCGGTGGGTGAGGGAGAAATCAGGGCTGACCTTGAAGTAGAAGGAGAGGAGGCTGTTGCCAACGAAGCGGTCATTGTCGAGGCCGGACTTGAGGACGTGGGAGTGGAGCTGGAGGCCCAGGGGGAAGGAGGAGGAGGTTGTGCAGGCCTGGAGGAGGGCGGCGTAGAGGATGGGTTTCGCGGGAAGCCGGCGGGGTTCGGCGGACTTGAGGAGGGAGAGGGCTTGGGCGAGGAAGCCGGACTCGCAGAGGCGGAGGATTTCGGATCGGGAGGGAGAATGAGAAGGAGATGATGGGTTTGGATTGAGGTGGGAAATAGAGGTGTAGTGGCGCCAATGGAGATGCCTCATTTACAAATATTTTTTCCATTAAACGAAGGCGGGAGGAAACGTAACGGCCATCTTGGATGCATCAGCAGAGTCCATCAGAGCCTGGGAAGGCTAACGTCCGCTGTCCATCAAGAATTTTTTTTAGAAAATTACCTATGCATCGAGATTGACATATTTTGTCTGGCATCATTTTTTTCTTTTAAAATAATCTCTCGTATGATGAACGATACCATTTTATGGTGCCCTAAATCATAACTTTTTGAGATTTTCTATTATAATCTTATTATCAACACTATTTTATTTATAAATGAAATGCATGCTGGTTTTCTACCCTCCTCCAAAAATAAATGTGTTACATAAAAAATTAGTTGGAATATTAGTTTGAAATAGGGGGAAATGTTAAACAAATTGAAGATAATTTCTCTTATTCACTAAAATTTGTATGGGCATAGGGAGTCTTGAGAAACCACCCTAAAACAAGCATGTATGTTATAAATAATAAGCATCTTGTTAATTTTCCTTTCTTTCTTCATGGTATGTCAAATACTTTTTTTTATTTTTTGAAATAAAGGTTTAAATAATCTTTCTACAAAGAAAAAGTGCCTACCATTTTGTTCAATAGCCTTATGTGATAGTTGATAATTGGTTGGATGATAGTGGAGGTCACAATTTTATAAGCCTAGCTGGCAATTGCCACATGGGTTCATTGGATTGAGCACTGAGTAGATATAGTAGTTTTTTTTAATAATAAAATTGGTTAGAGATAGAGCGAGCAACATTTTAGTGTGTGAGTTTTTCAATTGTACATCAACCATGAATCAACTATATGTGACTACACAAAGGATCAGACATGCATACCATGAGAAAATAATAGTAGCTTGATCTTAAGATCAAAATATTTAGAGAAAATACTTCTTAGGGAAGATGGACATTTGTTTTTTGGTTTATTAGGTTACAAAACTATTGCAAAAAGACCATCTCACGTTTCTATAGATTATTCTTAAGAAACCTTTTGGGTAATATGTTGTAAGCAAAATTTATTTTTCTTGAGGCCTAATTATGTGAAAAATCCAGAACTTTTTGGAGATTTTCAATTCTCATCTTGAACTTGTATTTAGTGCAATCAGGTCATTGAATTTTTAAATTTCTTTAGTTCAGACTCTAGTTATGATTTCTGTTGCCTTACCATGATGGAGTTCTTATGTGATGTTATGTGCATGACCTATTTAGGTAGTCTCTTTTTGCTGACATGGAAAAATACTTTCAAGTTTCATTCTTCCTTTTCTCCTATCTTTCATCTACGGTTTCCATACCATCTTCATTCTTCCTTCTCATCCGACCGTTGGATACTTGCAATGGCTACAAGGTAGTAAGCAGAAGTGATAAAGAAAGAGGAGTGTTTAAATTTATCGCGAGTAGGAAAGTTGGAAGGTCTTCAAAGAAGTCTTCACTCTCTAGTGTGGAGTCGATCGGAAGCTTTGAAGGTGTAGATCAGTGCAAGTGCGGTCTTATACATAGAATGTGGACTTCGTAGATTGATGACAACCCTGGACGAAGGTTTTGGGGTTGTCCAAACTATTAGGTAAGTATGGTTGGTTTCTTGGGTGGTTGTTTCCATATCCGGTTGTCCAATTGTGATGCTATGGGTTTGATAAGGGGTTGTCCAAACTATTAAGTTGTTCATGCATTTTGTTATATACAAGTTGGTTGGGGGTCTTAGCAACTCATTTTTATGATCTTATTAGTTCACATTTCTAGATGTGCATGTTTGTCTCTATATGCTAGTGTATGTCTTTGTTTGTTTGTTAAGCTACTATTATAGCATCTAAGTCCCTTATAACTATAGTGGAATATATAACAAAGGTAAGGTGGTTGCTCTTTCAACCTAGTTTTTTAGATCAAAAGAATATTGTGATAAAGTCTATGCGTATTTGTTGGTTGCATAATAATTCGTATTGTGGATATTTCACATAGATTGACCATAAAAGTAGGGATCGAGCAAAAGCACCTTTGATTGAACAAAGAGAAAATAAGGGACTTGAACTCAGAGGTCAGAAGATTATCTGCAACGTTTAGAAGGTATTGAGGAAAAGTTGAGGTTTGAAAGAACATACGACAGAACCAAAAAGAGAGACAATTGGTTTGTTGGAAGAGCAAAGGTTTTAAAAAGAGAGGTAGTAGACATCAAAGAGAAGATAGCAAGGTTGAAGGTTGAACAGTTAGAATTGAGAAGGAAGCTTGCAAAGCGTGCTACAAGGAAAAAGCTTTATGTTATTGCAATCATACTTTCATAGATTCTACCAACACTGGTGATCATGTTTTGAGTGATTGCTAATTTTGTGACTATGTAAAAATCTTTAAAATGACTTTTGTAACGGTGATCATGTTTTGATTGATCATAAATGTTGTGCAGTAATGATGTTGAATATAATGCTTTATATTTGATATATGAATCTGTGGTTCAACTTGTTTATATAATAAGTGTGCTCAATCAATATTATAGATGGCTTGTTTCATATGTGATACCTATATTGGAAAAGGAGTCATGATAACTATGACCTATTAAACCCTTTTTTAAAGGTTGAAACCCTTGAAACCCTTTTTAAAGGCTGAAACATGCTACATCAGTGACTAAGGATGCAGTGAAATTAGCACAAGTCCTCTCTCTTATGATTATAATATGCATAGTATCACAACTACAATATTTTGTACTTATGAACTTGAAACATTGAAGCTAAAACTGTACCTTTCATAGAAAAAAATATGTTTCATTCATATCCCATTGATCTCAGTCAGTGATCTATTTCATACATGTACCATTGAATTAAATCCTAAACATTGAACCAAATTGTTTCAACTAAGCCAAACATTTAACCAAGCAATGTACTACACTTTGAGCCTAGACATTGAACTCATGGAACATTCAAGTCATGAAACATTGGACTCCAAACTTTGCCATTATACATTGGATTTGAAGTCATAAAACATTGGATTGTGATGTTACAAGCATGAAGAAAAAACATTGAACTTCATATTGTGCCATTGAAATGGATATAAAATAAAACATGGAACTATAAGGCAATATGAAATAAAGCTATCAGCTGATCCTTGAATTGCACATTTGATCCAGGAGGATCACCGAACTTGATGTGGACTACTTTAGCCACTATGAGGACTGGACAGGGACCAGGAGCAAGATTTACCACACGGAAAGCCAATTTGCAAGCCAAATATTTGGAGACTATAACTTGGTCATACGATATCTAATTTTGATGATCACTTTTTCTTTTGTTTTTTTTTATAAATTGAATAGTTTTCAAGATTTATGATTCGATGCCAGCTTGTTAGGGAGGTGGCGACCCTAACGGTTGGGGTGAAATTTCTTTGTTTAGATCCTGAAATAGACTGATCAATCCAAAAACTTTTCTTTTGGATAAGACATTGATCGAGCATAGCTTCCAATCTAAGAAGAATTTGGTGGAGTGATAGAAGGCATGTTGATATAAAAATCGAGATCTACCTTTTGAAGAGTTTTAGCTTTTTTTAGATTATTCTACTAGATATGTTTATTTTAAGTAAAAGAGTCTCTTTAGAACTAGAATGTCACGCCCCAAATCTGGAACATAATACGGTCATACTATCGAGGGATACAGCCTACGATAATACGAAGTCTAACAATCATAATCAGTAAAAATCCATCATAATTAAGATATAAATAAAGATTCAATTACATTATTCATCAATTAATCAAACCAAAATTGGTTTAGAGCATCTAAATCCATAATCAAAATCAAACCCATGTCTTAAAAATAAATATAAGTTCATGATCAAACTAAGTTTAGTTACAAAATTTTCAAGCCTGCTACGTTGATCTCCAAGCTTGGATCCTTCGTCGGTCATAACCTTAATTCTTTATAAAAAAAAAATAAAAATAGTATGAGTTACACTAGCTCAGTAAGTAAAACCTATATTTTCTTATCAGATCAAGCATAAGTTTTTTCATGACAATGCAATATTTAGAAAATAGCAGATATTGCAAATAAAATATTTCATAGAGTATAATATAAAATAAATCATAAATCAATCATGCATGTATAAATCATAAAATTTTGTAAACATGATTTGTAAATCATTCTTATCAGGTATTTGTGTCATATTTCAAAATATTGCTCATAATATTTCTGCTATGGTCACTTTATACTCGTGATAGGGCTAGTGTTTTTAATTGATAAATTTTTATTTAATGTGCCAACTTTATATCCATTGGCAGGGCCTGTGTTCTTATGGATGCTAGCTTGGATGTCGACCTTCCCATAGAGATTCATTGATAGCTACTTGAGAGCCTTTGAAATCTTAATATCTTTTTAAAATATACATATACTTAGATGAAAAAATATTTAATTCATCATTCATAAACATGTAATTTTTATAAAATATATTCATATAGACAATGATCATAATAAAATATGATTTTTATATCTCATATGCTGATCTATATTTTATGAAAAATATGAATTTATAATAACAATTCATTTACATAAAAAGATATGATAATTTGAAATAAGTAAGGAATGTAAGATTCCACTTACTTCGATTGTTCTAGATTTTCAAGCTTCTTTGAGAGAATCAGATAATCCTATTTTAAATATTAATTCATAATTATTTTTTATTCATCAAATTTAATAAAATTAAATAATAATAAAAGAGATGATTGATTGGATGATTAATCTGATAGACCATCCGAACATCAAATCAATTCAAATTCATCTTGTTGGAGTCAATATGGGTCCCTAAAAGAGAAAGGCATAATTTGGTATCAAAATTTTTAGAGAAAAAGGTAGAAAGAAGAGAGAAAGTAGAAAAAAAAGTAAAGAGAGAATGCAATCATGATTAGGATCATTAGGGATCATGTCAGGATGACTCAATGTAGATTAACTATGATCAGATACTATGAATTTTTGACAAAAGTCAGACTGAAATTTGACCTACTATACGAATTTTAGAGCAATCTTTGATCATCTTGATTTCATCTTAGGTTCAACCTAGGATCCATGGTGCAGTTAAAGAGAAAGAGAGTGGGTTCATAGAGAGAAGGAGAGAGAGAGGAGAGAGAAAATCATTTTTTTCTGTCTTTCTTTTTCTTTTCTTTTCTTTTCTTTTTCTTTCTTTTCTTTTCTTCTTTTCTTTCTCGGCCAAACAGGGAGGGAGGGCTGGTGGCTCATGCTCCGACTAGGGGTCGGAAGATCGACAGTGGTGGTGGTGATCGATAGTGGTGATGGCGATGAAAAAAGGGACGATCGATGATGATGTCCGACCGGCAGGAAATCAAGAAAAGAAAGAGAAATATGGGATTTTTTTTTGAGCTATTTTTCGATCAAATTGATGGCCGACGACAGTGCCCAAGGCCAAGAAAAGAAGGGGAAGAAGGAGAGGAAGAAGAATCGGGGCCTTACCTTTGCTCTAGTGGCTTCTCTTCTTCGATTTTCGATGAGTATGAAAGAGAGGGCTGCGGCTTCAACGAGAGAAAAGAGGGAGGAAGAAGAGGGAGAAGAGAAAAGAGAGCTCATCTACAGAGGGAGGGCTCGTGCCTTTAAGTAGGGTGGAGGGGATGCCGAATCCCCCTTGGATTATACTCTCCTTCGATGCTTTCGCAAGGAAGAAGACTCCTGCTGGGAGTCTTCTCTATTTAATTAATTTTTTTTAGGTTATTATATTCTACCCCTTTACAAAAAGTTTCATCATCGAAACTTGATATACTTCATTATCAAATAGGTGAGATCATATCATCTTTTCTATTCTATAAACCAGTTTCTATCAATCCTAGCTTTCTTGTTTAAACAAAATATTAGTGAGATTAACTTTCTTATGAATAAAGATATCATATAATAGCTTGTTCAATTCTTTAGATATACGGTTAAACTTAGAAGTTATACAAGAATGAGCACATCAATATCTATAGGTTAACTAGAATGATACCTGTAACTGTTCGATCATTTGCACTAGCATCTTGCTGGGTCAAAGCGAACACTCATGCATTTTCTTGTAGTTTCTGATCTTTTGGTTTGGGAGTCTTTGAAGTATCCTTTTTCTTAATGGGACAATCTCGTGCCATGTGTCCTATTTTGTTGCATGAAAAGCATGCTCCCAACTTTTTGAGACAAGGTCCATAATGATCTTTATCATAATATTTGTAGGTTATAGCTTTTTTATTATTATTTGAGTTATTAGTGGAATTTTTATTAGTGGAATTTTCCTATCCATCATTTAGATTTTCTACTGGTCTCGATCTTTTTTTGTTACTTCTCTCTTGTTCTGATCTTTTCATCTTAAATTCTACTTTTAAAGCTCATTCTAATACATCTTTATAATCATTGAATAAATGAGAAGACAATCGAGATCGAATTCCATACCTTAGATCTTGTTCAAATCTGTTAGCTTTACTTCTTCTGGATTCCATGAGATGGGGGCAAAAATGGCCTAACTCATTAAATTTATTTGCATACTCTAATACTATCATATCATCTCTTTGCCTCAAAGCCAAGAACTCATTCTCTTTTACTAATTTCATTGAATTGAAAAAGTATTGATCATAAAATATTTTCTTGAATTTTTCCTATGTCAGCTGATTATCAGTATTTTCATATGCAATTTTTATTGCAGTCCACTAAAACTCAGTATTTTTTTTTAGCATGGGAATGGTTAGCCTAACCTTCACCTCACCGGGATACTGTAGTGCATCAAACATCATTTCTATTTTTTGAATCTAGGTCTTTGCACTTAGAGGATCAGGCCCACCCTCAAATAGTGGTGGGTTGAGTCTTCTAACCCTCTCATAATATGACTCTAAAGATGGCATAGGTCGAGGAGCAAATTGTATCTATTATTGTTGTTGAATAAGCTGAGCCACTACTTCACAAACTCTAATAATGTCTGCTTGAGTGGTTGGCACATTAGGAGCCTGCTCAACCATCTGGTTGGCATCTCTCGATGTAGTTCTTCTTGCTCCTTTACTTCTAGTGGTAATGTTTGCCAAGACTTCATTCTCACTATCGCTTATCATCACCTATCATAAATACTATCATAAATAAGCTTTTTCAAATGAGTAACAGAAATTCTAAGAAAACTCATCTATTCTCATTCAATCAAACATGATCTAGCTAAATGAGATCTATTTTTTGTTACTAGACTTTTAAGGTCTACCCATGATCAAACCTATTGCTCTGATACCATAAAATGTCACACTCCAAATTTGAGATATAACATGACCATGCTATCGAGGGATACAACCCATGATAACACAAAGCCTAACAATCATAATCAGCAAAAATCCATCATAATTAAGATATAAATAAAGATTCAATTATATTATTCATCAATTAATCAAATCAAAATTGGTTCAGAGCATCTAAATTCATAATCAAAACCAAACCCATATCACAAAAATAAATATAAGTTCATGATCAAACTAAGTTCAATTATAAAATTTTCAAGCCTGCTACGTAGATCCCCAAGCCTGGATACTTCGTCAGTCCTAACCTTAATTTTTTATAAAAAAAATAAAAAGGATATGAGCTACATTAGCTCAGTAAGTAAAACCTACGTTTTCTTATCAGATCCAGCATAAATTTTTCAATGATAATGCAATATTTAGAAAATAGCAAATATAATAAATAAAATATTTCATAGAGTATAATATAAAATAAATCATAAATCAATCATGCATGCATAAATCATAAAATTTCATAAATATATTTTGTAAATCATTCTTGTCAGGTACTCATGTTATGTTTTAAAATATTGCTCACAGATATTCCTGCTATGATCACTTTATACCTGTGATAGGGCCAGTATTCTTAATCGATAAATTCTTATTTCATGTACCAATTTTATATCCATTAGCAGGGCCTGTGTTCTTATGGATGCTAGCTCCAGATGTTGATCTTTCCATAGGAATTCATTTATAGCTACCTGAGAGCTTTGAAATTTTGATATCTTTTTAAAATATATATATATATATATATATATTTATATAGAAAAATATTTAATTCATCATTCATAAATATGCTATTTTTATAAAATATATTTATAAAAATAATGATCATAATAAAATATGATTCTCATATCTCATATGCTGATCCATATTTTATGAAAAATATGAATTTATAACAATAGTTTATTTGCATAAAAAAATATGATAATTTGAAATAAGTAAGAAACACAAGATTCCACTTACCTCGATCGTTCTAGATCTTCAAGCTTCTTTGAGAGAATCAGATAATTTTATTTTAAATATTAATTCATAATTATTTTTTATTCATCAAATTCAATAAAATTAAATAAGAATAAAAGAGATGATTGATTGGATGATCAATCCGATAGACCATCCGGATACTAAATCAATTCAAGATCATCTTGTCGGAGTCAATATGGATCCCTAAAAGAGAAAAGCATGATTTTATACCAAAATTTTTAGAGAGAGAAAGTAGAGAGGAGAGAGAATATAGAAAGAGAAAGTGAAGAGAGAATGTAATCATGATTAGGATTATCAGGGATCATATTAGGATGACTCAATATGAGTTAACTACGATCAGATACTATAAATTTCTAGCAAAAGTCGGATTGGAATTTGACTTACTATACGGATTTTAGAGCAGTCTCCGATCATCTTGATTTCATCTTAGGTTCAACTAGGATCCGTGGTATAGTTAAAGAGAGAGAGTAGGTCCCTATAAAGAGAAGGAAAGAGAAACTTATTTTTCTCTCTCTTATTTTTTCTTTTCTTTTCTTTTCTTTTCTTCTTTTCTATCTTGGCCGAGTAGGGAGGGATGGCTGGTGGCTCGCGCTCTAGCTAGGGGTCGGAAGACTGGCGGTGGCAGTGGCAATCGATAGTGGCGACAACGATGAAAAAGGGATGGTCGGCGATAATGCCTGGCTGATGAAAAATCAAGAAAAAAAAGAAAAACAGGGGATTCTTTTTTTAAGCTATTTTTTGGCCAAATCGATGGCTGATGGCGGTGCCCAAGGCCAAGGAAAGAAGGGGAAGAAGGAGAGGAAGAAGAACCAAGGCCTTACCTTGGCTCCGGTGGCTTCTCTTCTTCGATTTCCGTTGATAATGAAAGAGGGGGCCATGGCCTCAATGAGAGAAAAGAGGGAGGAAGAAGAGGGAAGAGAGCTCATTTGCTAAGGAGGGAGGGCTCGTGCCTTTAAGTAGGGCAGAGGGGAGGCCAAATCTCCCTTAGATTCGACTCTCTTTCGATGCTTTCATGAGGAAGAAGACTCCCGCTGGGAGTCTTCTCCATTTAATTATTATTTTTTTTTTTAAGGTTATTACACTCTACCCTCCTTACAAAAAGTTTCATCCTCGAAACTTGATATACCTTCATTATCAAATAGGTGAAATCATATCATCTTTTCTATTCTATAAACTAGTTTCTATCTATCCTAGCTTCCTTGTTTAAACAAAATATTAGTGAGATTAACTTTCTTATGAATAAAGATATCATATAGTAGCTTATTCAATTCTTTAGATATACGGTTAAACTTAGAAGTTATAAAAGAATGAGCACATCAATATCTATAGGTTAACTAGAATGATACCTGTAACTGTTCGATCATTTGCACTGGCTTCCTATTGAGTCAAAGTGAACACTCGTGCATTTTCTTGTAGTTTCTGGTCTATTGGTTTGGGAGTTTTTGAAGTATCATTTTTTTTAATGGGACAATCTCATGCCATTTGTTCTATTCTGCTGCATGAAAAGCATGCTCCCAACTTTTTGAGACAAGATCTATAATGATTTTTACCATAATTGTTGACCCTATGATTGATTTTGATGATCATCAAACTTTGAGTATTTAAGTATTTAACCATATGTTTCAAGAATGGATATAGATCTTTCCAAATGTTTAAGTTAAAATTAAAATTTTATCAAGTTGGAGATTAAGAAAAAATGACAAGGAGCAAAATCATAATTTTATAAAGTTGAAGAAAATCTATTTTGGAAGTCTCAAGAACAAGCTTAGAAGATTTTTGATCTTTTGGAGGTAGTTTCATAATTTTTTGGATGCATAAATTAGAAGAAAATCAAGTTTTAATAAAATGATCAACCCAAGGAATGACCCCTAGATCATTTCCTTTTGAAATGGGCTGTTCGGCATGCATGTCATACAAACTAGGCCGACCCAATCTGAGACTGAGCCGACCTAGTTTCAATGAAAGCAAAAGATAGAAAGTGCAGAAAGTCAATTTTTTAAGATCTAGATGACCGAGCCAACCCAACTATAAACTAAGCTAACCCAATTAGGACTGAGCCAATCCAGTCAAAAATTGAGTCGACCCAGTGATCGTAATAGCTAGTTTTCTACAGTTTTTTCTAACGGCTATTTTAAGACTTCCAATGGCTCAAACTACTCCTCCAACCATCATAAAGAGTATAAAAGGCTAAAGAAATATTTAAGAAGTAAGATCAAGTGGATTAAAGGTAGAAATCATCAAAATAGTGAGGTTCATTGAATATCTAAAGAAAAAGAGAGAAAAGAGAGGACCTTGTGCATCAAATTCAAAGAGCTTTCAAGTGTGATCATCCTCATTCATTCAAGCTTTCTCTCAGCCTTCAAAGGAAAGAATATAAAGCTTTAAGAGCCATCTTTCTACCTCTCCATTAAACTTCAAAAAGAGTTCTTTTTCTTTTTTTTTTGGTGCTGAATTTTTATACTTATATTTTTATTTCTTTATAAGTTTCTTTGGAGGAAAGAAACTTGGGGTGTAGGTTGGTCCAAGCCAAAAATTGGACAGTGTAAAGATTATGGTTGATATTCCTAGGTTAAAATCAATTGGGTTGATAGTAAACTAGAAAAAACTATCGGTATAGGATTGTGGTTTATTTGTGATCCCGGGTTAAAATAAATGCACTATAATCTAAAAATTATAGTAAAATTTTTAAGAAGAGCTTGGATAGTAAACGTAGGTGCGGGGTTGCACCGAACCATTATAAAATCTATGCATTTGTATTATGGTTTTGCTTTTCTTTCTTTCTTTATTTGCTTTATATATTTGCATTATCTAGTTGCTTTTAATTCCGCTGCTACACCTTGCTTATTCATCACAAGCATTCAAGTTTTTTTAATTAGAAGCACATATTTGCATTAGAGTTTAAATTAGCCAAATTTTTTTAGAAACTTAATTCACCCCTCCTCTTGGATAGCCATCCTTGGGTAACAAGTGGTATCAGAGCAGGTATTCTGTTATTGGTTGTTGACCTAATGATCAAGAGCTAAAGATATTGACAATCCAAAATGAAATCTCTTTTTAATGAAGGCCATTCTATAGATAGATCCTTACTTTTTAATGGCTCAAATTTTACCTATTGGAAAGCTAAGATGAAATATTCATACAAGCACATGACTATAATTTATGAAAAATTATTGTTGATGGCTCACACACCTACAATGCATTGATCAAGCATAATAAAGAGATGGCCCAACTAAATGCCAAGGTCATGAACATGCGTTATTGCTCCTTAGATATTAATGAATTTAATGTAATTTTTTCATGTATTTCAGCGAATCAAATATGGAAGAAATTGAAAATGACTTATGGAAGAGCAAATCAAAAGAAGAACCAAGTTCCCAAGAGGATAAGCAAGCTCACCTCAACATATCCCTCATGGCTCATGAGGATGAAAAAAGAAAAAAAAGAAGAAACAAAGGAGAAAGAAAATAATAAATAAGGGAAAGCAAGTCAAAGAAAAGCTAAATGAGAAAGAGGAAGAAAGTGCTACAAATTCTTACCTCATGGCCCATGATAATGAGGTAAATATTAATAACTCTTTTGATTTTATTTTTGAAGAATTATATAAAGCCTTCAATGATCTAATGGATGAACATAAAAAGATGACTTCAAAACAAAGAGCTTAGAAAATTTAATTTATCTTTGGCCAAAGAGAAAAACAAAATTTTGAGTAAAAATGATGATCTATCAAAAAATATAAAAAATATAGCCAAAAAAAAAAATTTCTTAGAATAAATTAAAACTCTAACTAAAAAAAAGAAGAATATAGTAAAATTTGAAAAACCTTTAGTTAATGAAAATATGAGCTGGAAAAAAAAAATTTGAAATTCTTTCTAAAAGAAAATAAAAATCTTCTAAAAGAAAGGAAAGAACTTTTGAAAGAAAATAAAAAATTAAGAAGAGAAGTTAAGGTTTTAAAATCTATAGCTGAAAAGTTTACAATTAGCTTTTAAAATCTTCAATCTACAGTAAAAACCAATGAGACTATTTTCAATAAAGTAGAAACTAATTTTAAAACTTCAAAAAAATAATAAAATACTAAAAATATTTTTACAAGACCTCCAATTAAAGATCATACTATTAAATGTTTTAAGTGTAATCAAATTGGCCACAAAATTTTGGAGTATAATTTTAAAAGAATTGGGCAAACCTTGATAAAATAAATTTGGATTCTAAAAGAAATCTTGAATACTAACTCTTATGGACCCAAGATGGCTTGGGTACCAAAAGTTATGAAGTAATTTTGCAGGAATGTCAAGGATCCAATGAGCTTAAAAGAAAAAAAATTTCTTGCTTGGATGCCTTGGAAGTAATAGATGATGCGTTATGATGTTTGGTAAAATCTAAACTTTTCTCATATCATACCATCATTATTTGATAAATATTTTTGATTATTAATTAGCATAATTATTGTATATATTTGATTAATTTTAATGATTTATCATTACTTAAAATGATCATACTCTATGAATTGAAAGTTTAATTTATTGAATATATTGACTTTAATGATTTGTTAATATATATGCATATGATAACTCCTTTCATGTTTTAATAAGTATGATTAATTTTGATACTTGCAATAATTTAAATAACTTGATTTTAAATTAACTTGCTCTCCTCTATATATCATGTTATGAATGAAATATCATGTTATCTTAAAAGTTAAGCATGATATTTTAAGTCTCCCCATATCAATTTTATAATTGATGAATTTTAATTAAAAATTATTTTATTGGACATGAATATTTTAATCACTAAACCCATAAGAAAAACTAATTTTTGATATTTCCTACAAGATGTTAAATTATCAAACTTCTCCTAAAACCTTGCATGGAATAAATACTTGAATATAAGACATTCGATTATAGAAGATCAAGTGCTTGAAGTATTGATTTATATTGCATCTTAGGTTAACGCCTAAGAATTTCAAAACTTCCTAGTTGAATTGAACTCATAGAGCCTTCATTCAGTTTTTTCTTGATTCGATTTAATTTTTAGAACCCCCAATTGATTATTTTTTGATCCCCCAAATTGATTTGAATATCGTTCTTGATTATTGATTCAATTATCTCTTTGATCTTAAAAGAGAATTTATTGATGAATATTTATACTTTATTCTAATTGATTGATTTTAAAAATTAAATTTAAAAAATGATCTTCTTGAACCTTTTGAAGTTGATGTCAAGCAAGATGTTTCAAAAAAGTTATCACTTATCTTTAAAGTTAAACATTTAAAGAGAACTTCAGTTTTAAGTAATTGGTATCACTATTTATTATGTACTCGATTGATTTATCTTTTTATAAAAAAATAATATTCTATGTTTCAAATCTGATTCTACACAGCTTTTTTTTTGATATGATATTATTTGAGATAAATTTAAAAATACATATCTTTTCTGAACCTAATTACTTGATATTTCTTAAGAAAAGAAAGAGATGGTCTTTTTGAAGAATAATTAAAAATCTCTTTATGAAGTGCCTTGACTGATTTGCTAAATCAAGTCAAATTGATTTATGATTCCAAATCCTCAAAATTATTTAATTTGAATCAATTCATTTCTATCAATTTAAATCTAAAATTATTGGTATCAAGCTGGATTTGCAAATTGATCTTTAAGTGATATTGAATTATCAAGAAAATCATGATTTGATCTAAATTTTAGTTAAATTGGTATCAATAGTATTATTCTTGCCTTGCATTTTATTGCATTATCCTTGGTAAAAGAATTGGATACAATGTCTTAAATTTATTTCATATTGATATACTTTTGATTTGATACCATTTGAGATAAATTCATAGAATTTCATACATTTTTTAAACTTAATTGAGAGATATTTCTTATAACAAGGAAGATATGAATTTAAACATATATTTTTTTATAGATGTGCATGTCATACTCTTTTGATCCTCTTAATATTTATTTTTATTATATACATCCTTTTGTCAACACCCTTTGAATTTAATAAAGAGTAAATTTTTTAAAAAAATTAGTGTCTACATGAGTGAATGCTATATTTATTTAAACTAAATACATAATTTAATATTTAATTCACTCAATTGATACTTGTTTTCTTAAAATTATGTTTAATTTTAAAATTGCTTTGTTTGCAAAAGTAAGGAGAAGAAAATACTAAAGATAAAATAATTACTAAATTGGTATCAATCAAATTTAAAAATCTAAGCTTAAAAGATAAATTTATATTAATTAAAGATTAATGCGGTATCAATTAAACATGCTTAACTTGAAAGAAAAAGGAAGAGTAACAAAAATTATAAAGCTTAAGCATGAAAATAAAAAATGGAAGATAATGCTAAAGAATGAATATATATATATATATATATATTATTTTGATAATCTAAATTTAAAATATGCTTATTTTGAAATACAGAGAAAAAAAAGTTGAAAAATAAACTAATCCAGCTATTAATATGAAAAATAAAAAAAAATTATTGATTTGATTTGATTAAAAAAATATTAATGAATTTTTTATCTTAAATTCTCTATCATCTTATTTTGAGCCTTATTGATTTTAAACTTTTCATTAAATACTTTATAATCTTTTCAATTTATGCTTTCATATGTTTATTCAATTTGATTTACTTAATTTAAAGTGCTATTAGATAAACAAATTATTCTTCAATGTTAAAAATTATTTAAAATGGTATCATTAATATGTTGGTTTTATATTTTGATTTGCATGATTATTCTTGATAATTGATTGAAGTTAAATTAAAAAATATATTCTTACTCTAAGAAATAAATTTTTAAACTTAATTTTAAAACTCATTAAAAATTTGAATTTGATACTAAATTTCTAATGTGCATTGCAAAATTTTTATGAATTATTTACATTGAAGCAATTTTTACTCAAAGCAATAAATTTAAAAATATGACTATTATTTACTTTGATACTATATATTTTACTTTACTTGATATATTTTTAATACATACCTTTTTCAAACTTAATTGACTAAAATTTCTTAAGAAAAGAAAAGATTGAATTTAAAAAGGGGAAGAGTCCTTAATATTTGAATTCAAGCTAATATTTTTTTTAAAAAAATATTTATTCAAAAGGAGAGATGAATTTTTTGATTTGACTTTATGAATTTGATATATCTCTCAATTTAATTTCTTGATGATGATTTTGATGATTTTTTTTTCTTGAGCTTTTTGATGTTTTTAAAAGAGGGAGATGTATATTGAGTATATGCTTAAAGAATTAATACTTAAGAAACTCAATGAATTTCATGCTTGAAACTTTAATACTCATTATTTTGAATTAAAATATTATTTTGATATGAGTATATAAATTATATGAAATATTAATTGAATCTTTCATGAAGTATGCATTTATGTTTGTGTATATTATCACTTCATGACTTATACTAGCTAATTTATTAAAATATATTAAATTATATTTTTATGCATATACTTAATATTTTGCCATCATCAAAAAGAAGAAGATTGTTGACCCCATGATTGATTTTGATGATCATCAAACTCTGAGTGTTTAAGTATTTAACTATGTATTTCAAGAATGGATATAGATATTTTCAGGTGTTCAAGTTAAAATTATAATTTTATCAAGTTGGAGATCAAGAAAAAGTGACAAGGGACACTTTTTATAAAGTTCGAGAAAATTTATTTTGGAAGCCTCAAGAATAAGCTTAGAAGATTTTAGATATTTTGAAGGCAGTTCCATAATTTTTGGATGCATAAATTGAAAAAAATTAAGTTTTAACAAAAGGATCAACCCAAGGGATGACCCCGACCCTTAGATCATCTTCTTTTGAAATGGACTATTCGACATGTATGGCATGCAAACTGGGCTGACCCAGTCTGAGATTGAGCCGACCTAATCTTAGTGGAAGCAAAAGATAAAAATTATAGAAAGCCAGTTTTTCAAGACCCAAGGAACTGAGCTAACCCAGCTATAAACTGACATGACCCAGTTAGGACTGAGCCGACCCAGTCAAAAACTGAGCCAACCTAATAATCTAATGGCTAGTTTTCTGTAGCTTTTTCTAACGATCATTTCTCCACTCCAACAGCTATTTCAAGACTTTCAATGGCTAGAACTGCTCCTCTAGCCATCACAAAGAGTATAAAAGATTAGAGAAATATTTGAAAAGTGAGATCTAGTGGATTGAAAGTAGAAATAATCAAAATAGTGAGATTCATTGAATATCTAAAAAAAAGAGAGAAAATAGAGGACCTTGTGCATCAAATTCAAAGAGTTTTCATGTGTGATCATCCTCATTTATTCAAGCTTCCTCACAGCCTTCAAAGGAGAGAATATAAAGCTTCAAGAGCCATCTTTCAACCTCTCCATCAAACTTCAAAAAGAGTTTTTTTTCTTTATTTTTTGTACTAAATTCTTATATTTATTTTTTTCATTTCTTTACAAATTTTTTTGGAAGAAAGAAATTTGGGGTGTAGGTTGGTCCAAGCCAAAAATTAGACAGTATAAAGGTTGTGGTTGGTGCTCCTAGGTTAAAATCAATCGGATTGATAGTGAACCTATGAAAACTATCGATATAGGATTGTGGTTGGTGAGCTTGGCAAAACCAACTGAATTTATTTATGATCCTAGGTTAAAATAAATGCACTATAATTTAAAAATTATAGTAAAATTCTCAAGAAGATCTTGGAGAGTGGACGTAGGTACGAGATTGCACTGAACCACTATAAAATCTATGTATTTGTATTATGATTTTATTTTTCTTGCTTTTTTTATTTGTTTTATATATTTGCATTATCTAGTTGCTTTTAATTCTGCTACTATACCTTGCTTATTCACCACAAGCATTCAAGTTCTTTTAACTAGAAGCACATATTGCATTAGAGTTTAAATTGACCAAAATTTTTTATAAACCCAATTCACCCCCCTCTTGGGTAGCCATCTTTGGGCAACAATAATATTTGTAGATCACATCTTCTTTATTGTTATCCGAGTTATTAGTGAAATTTTTCTGTCCATCATTTAGATTTTCTACTAATCTCGATCTCTTTTTGTTACTCCTCTCTTGTTCTGATTCCACTTTCAAAGCTCATTCTAATACATCTTTATAATTATTGAATAGATGAGAAGACAATCGAGATCGAATTTCATACCTTAGATCTTATTCAAATATCTTAGCTTTACTCCTTCTAGATTTCATGAGATGGGGGCAGAAATGGCCTAACTCATTAAATTTATTTGCATACTTTAATACTATCATATCATCTGCCTCAAAGCCAAGAACTCATTCTCTTTTACTAATTTTATTGAATTGGGAAAGTATTGATCATAAAATATTTTCTTGAATTCTTCCATGTCAGCTGATTATCAGTATTTTCATATGCAGTTTTTATTGCAGTCCACCAAAACTCAGCATTTTCTTTTAGCATGGGAATGGCTAGCCTAACCTTCACCTCCTCGGGATACTGTAGTAAATCAAACATCGTTTCTATTTTCCAAATCTAGGTCTCTACAATTAAAGGATCAGGCTCATCCTCAAATAGTGGTGGGTTGACTCTTCTAAACCTCTCATAATATGACTCTAAAGATGGCGTAGGTCGAGGAGCCGATTATGTCTGTTGTTGTTATTGAATAAGCTAAGCCACCACTTCACAAACTCTAGTAATGTCTGCTTGAGTGGCTAGTATATTAGAAGCCTACTCAATCATCTAGTTGTCATCTCTCGATGTAGTCCTTCTTGCTCCTTTCCTCCTAGTGGCAATGTTTGCCAAGACTTCATTCTCACTGTCGCTCATCATCACCTATCATAAATACTAGCATAAATCAGCTTCCTTAAATGAGTAACAAAAATTCTAAGAAAACTCATCTATTCTCATTCAATCAAACATGATCTAGCTAAACGAGACCTATTTTCTATTACTAGACTTTTAAGATCTACCCATGATTAAATCTATTGCTCTGATACTATAAAATATCACGCCCCAGATCCGGAACATAACACGGCCATGCTACCGAAGGATACAACCCATGATAACATGAAGTCTAACAATCATTATCAGCAAACATCCATCATAATTATATTATTTATTAATTAATCAAATCAAAATTGATTCAGAGCATCTAAATTCATAATCAAAATCAAATCCATGTCTCAAAAATAAATATAAGTTCATGATCAAACTAAGTTCAGTTACAAAATTTTCAAGCATGCTATGTAGATCCCCAAGCCTGGATCCTTTGTCGGTCATAATCTTAATTTTTTATAAAAAAAATAAATAAAAAGGGTATGAGCTGCACTAGCTCAGTAAGTAAAACCTATGTTTCTTTACTGGATCAAGCATAAGTTTTGTCATGACAATGCAACATTTAGAAAATAGCAGATATTGCAAGTAAAATATTTCATAGAGTATAATATAAAATAAGTCATAAATCATGAAATTTCATAAACATGATTTATAAATTATTTTTGTCAGGTATTCGTATCATATTTCAAAACATTGCTCATAGATATTTCTGTTATGGTCACTTTATATCCATGATAGGGCCAGTATTCTTAATCGATAAATTCTTATTTCATATGCCAACTTATAGCCATTGACAGGACCTATGTTTTTATGGATGCTAGCTCTGGATGTCGACCTTCCCATAATGATTCATTCATAACTACTTGAGAGTCTTTGAAATTTTGATATCTTTTTAAAATATACGTATACTTAGATGAAAAAACATGTAATTCATCATTCATAAACATGCTATTTTTATAAAATATATTCATAGAAATAATGATCATAATAAAATATAATTTTCATATCTCATATGTTGATCCATATTTTATGAAAAATATGAATTTATAACAACAGTTCATTTGTATAAAAAGACATGGTAATTCGAAATAAGTAAGGAACGTAAGATTCCACTTACCTCAATCATTCTAGATCTTCAACCTTCTTTGAGAGAATCAGATAATCCTATTTTAAATATTAATTTATAATTATTTTTTATTCATCAAATTTAATAAAATTAAATAATAAAAAAAATGATTGATTAGGTGATCAATCCGATAGACCATTCGGACACCAAATTAATTCAAGATCATCTTGTCAGAGTCAATATGCGTTCCTAAAAGAGGAAGACATAATTTGGTATCAAAATTTCTAGAGAGAGAAAGTAGAGAGAAAAGAGAAAGTAGAGAGAGTGAAAAGAGAATGCAATCATGATTAGGATCATCAAGGATCATGTCAGGATGACTCAATGTAGATTAACTGTGATTAGATACTCTGAATTTTTAGCAAAAGTCAGACTGAGATTCGACCAATTGCATGGATTTTAGAGCAGTCCTCGATCATCTTGATTTCATCTTAGGTTCAACCCAGGGTCCATGGTGCAATTAAAGAGAGAGAAGGTCCCTATAGAGAGAAGGAGAGAGAAAATCATTTTCTCTCTTTCTTTCTTTTTCTTTTCTTTTCTTCTTCTTTCTTTTCTTTTCTTCTTTTCTATCTTGGCTGAATAGGGAGGAAGGGCCGGTGGCTTACACTCCAGCTAGGGGCTGGAAGACCGGCGGCGGCGGCGACCAATAATGGCAATGGCAATGGAAAAAGGGACGGTCGGCAACGATGTCCGACTGGTGGAAAATCAAGAAAAGAAAGAGAAATAGGGAATTCTTCTTTGAGCTATTTTTTGGCCAAATCGGTGGCTGGCAGCAGTGCCCAAGGCCAAGGAAAGAAGAGGAAGAAGAATTGGGGCCTTACCTTGGCTCTGGTGGCTTCTTTTCTTCAATTTTCGATGAGCACGGAAGAGGGGGCTGCGGCTTCAACGAGAGAAAAGAGAGAGGAAGAAGAGGGAGAAGAGGGAAGAGAGCTCATCTGCTAAGGAAGGAGGGCTCGTGCCTTTAAGTAGGATGGAGGGGAGGCCGAATCTCCCTTGGATTCGACTCTCCTCTGATGCTTTCATGAGGAAGAAGACTCCCGCTGGGAGTCTTCTCCATTTAATTATATTTTTTTTAAGGTTATTACATAAGAGGAATTTGACCTAATTTGTGTAAGGACGAACCTCATTACTATAAATGGAGGGTATGTACCTTATTTTTTATCAATAAAAAAAATAAAAGAGAAATAAAAGGGACCTAATATCTACTTTCAAAAATTTTCGTCTTCTTTAATCTTTTTTTTGGAAGATCCGAGTTGAATGAGTCAAAGAAAATCTTCTAACTCCTTGATTGGATGAATATTAAATTGCAACACTCATTCAAATATTAAATTGCACATTGAACTACAACACAATGAATCAAGCGTTAAACCACACATTGTGCCAAATATTGAAATCATAAAATATGAACTTTAAACTTTTCCTTTCACATGAAAATAATATGTTTCATTGATGTGCCATTGATCTAAGTCAATGACCTATTTCATACATATACAATTGAACCAAGTCCTAAACATTGAGCCAAATAGTTTCAACAGAGCCAAACATTGAGCCAAGCAATGAACTACTCATTGAGCCAAACATTTAACCAAGCAATATACCATACTTTGAGCCAGACAACTTATGGAACGTTTAAGACATGAAACATTGGACTTCAAACTATGCCATTGAAATGAACATGAAATGAAACATAATACATTGAAGTCATGAAAAATTGAAGTAATGATACATTATATTGTGCCATTGAAATGCACATCAAATGAACTACAACATTGAATATAAAATGTTGAAGTCATGATACAGTAGACATGTTAAGCCTTTAGCTAATCCTTTAATAAGCACATTGAACTACAACACTGAACATATGTATTGAACTATAACACAATGAATCAAGCAATGCACTACACTTTGAGCTAGACAACTCATGGAACAAAAAGTTGAAATCATAAAACCTTGAAGTCCTTCCATACATGGAGGTCATGATACATTAGATTATGCCCTTAGACATGTGAAGTAGAAACCTTGCACATCAATTGTATGTACACATCAAATGAAACATTCATGCTTGAGAATAATGAAATAAAGCCTTTAGTTGATCCTTAAACATACATATTGAACTACAACACTATCATTCAAGCATTGAACTTCACATTGAGCCAAACATTGAACTCATGAAATATTGAAGTCATGATATATGGATGCTGAAATATTACACTATTCCTTTGAAGTCATGAACATTAAACTAAAACACTGAAGTCATTTACATTGAGTTGATGTTGAGGTCATGATACATTAAAGCTACAACATTGCACTATTCCATTGAAGTCATGAACATTGAAATGAAATATTGAACTGACATAAACACTCCAACTACATTCATATCAACAAAACATTATTCCACAACAAGTAAACATTGAATAGCTAACAAACTATTCAGCCAAACAAAAAACATCAACCGACAACAATACTTCTAAACATCACTAACACTGCTTCCTTGAGTTTCTAGTTGAGAAGACAGTGATCGAGTAGATTCTCCAGTGTGCTTTCTCATTCTTGCATCAATATGAGCTCTTAGTGAACCCATGGTAAATTAGGTTGCTCCCCCATGACTTAAATGCTGCATTCTACCTGATCCCTGTGAAACAAAGAGTGTTGATATTTGATAAGTTTTATCAGATGAGCCAAACAACAATAAAACTCTTACCATAAAGAACCTCTCCCCACTATCAGGTGACACATGCAACCCATAACCATAAGGTAGCCTTTCTTGCCTTAGCCTCTTTCTGATTTCAATGGAGCTTTCATCATGCTACTACTCAGTAGTTCTAGTAGCTATCAATTGCTTTGTTTGTGTCCTTATTGGTAGCTTTGGTTGCCCTTTTATAGTGGCACCATTGAACATAAACTAGAATAACAAGGATAAAAACTGTCAAAGATATTAAAGCTATAATAGTATGTAATACATATAGCTTAATTGTTGTCATAACCTTATCAACTCTTAACTTGCCTCTAGGTCTCTTTTGGGTGGTAGACAATGAGACAAATCAACATTTGATAAATCACTTTTGCTAGGGCATTCTTGTTTGTTATGACCTGTTTTGAAGCAAATTTGACAAGTTATTTGTCTTCTATGTTTGGATAGTCTGTGAGGGTTCTTTGACTCCTCATGTGGGTCCTTCCTTTTGTTCTTCTTCAGTCTATCGGGCATTGCCCTCACAGGTGAAGGTAGAACTGGCTCTGCACTTATCCTAAGTTATAATTGCAACCCATTGATAGGTTGAAGAATGAACCCATAGCATCTCCTCCATGTATCATTGGTATAGCATTCTTCTACATAAGCCTCCACACTATCATTTTATTGCCATATTGCAAATATTGTATGAATGCATGGAATACCTATTAGGTTCCATTCATTGTATGCACAAGTCCTATGCTCCAAGCTCACTTCATAGGATTGATCCTCTAATGCCACTTCATACTTCCTATCACCATTATAAAATAGCTCATACTATATACTTTCTGACTTATTTTTCTCGATCTTCTCTTGAATTTAGGGGCATATACTTCCATGCCATTTTTCAATATCGTTCCTTTTCTTCACCATTTGGATCATTAATGCCCCCTGTATGTCTTCAAGCATGTGAACTGTTGGCTTCTCCCTTGCCTATACTATGTAACCATTGAATGCTCTGGACATGTTGTTATCAATGACACTACAATGAGAAAATGGACTGAAGAAAGCCTTCACAAATTTTCTTGGGTTTGCATCATTGAAGTTCTTTCATACTTCCTCTAACAGTCCTTTCAGCTCATCCATTACATCAAGAAAAACTTCTTCGATTATACACTTGGCAACCTTGAAGAAGGTGGACTAGAAAACTCCACCCTTATACTTCTTCCTCCAATTTCCATAGATGTATCTTGCACAATGCCTGGGCTCGGCATATGGTAGTAGATTACTAACTGATGGGATCAATTCCTACAAAGAACATGCAACAAAATATAACTTATCTAAGCATTAGGAGCTACAACAAATGTAACTTGACTAAGTAGTTTACATTTTGTTGGTCACTGATAGCAGTCCAACCCAGCCCATCTCCATGTCCAAGATCTTCAGCAAATAGATTAATGAACCAAGTCTATGAATCATTACATTGTATCTTGACCATAGCCCATGTAATTCAAAATATCAGGTGTTAGCATCTTTGCTAATGGCAGATAAGAGCTCACCCTTATAAGAAAGCATCCATTTAGGCCAAATATATGCCTGCAAGCTCCCAAAAAATCTCTATGAAGAACTTTGAAAACTATATACAATCTTTGAAACTACACTCCATTAATTGACCTATTAACCTTCAAGATTATTGTAGCGCCCTTGCTGCTCTTAATCTCTTCACGGTAATTAGGTAACCTACTATAATATTTATGATGAAACCCTCTAACAGTCTCCAAAGCTATATGCTTTGCCCTGCAATATTTAGATACATTTACATCCATCTAAATTTTATCCTAATGTCATTCTTCATTTCCTTGGACTTATAACTAGGACATATCCTAAGCATATCCTCAAATTCTTTTGCAATCCACTTGGCTATTATTCAACTATTTTTATGACTTCTTTTACATTTATGTTCTCCAACATAAGTCTTTATTTGCAATTTATCTAAACATTTCTCCTATGAACATCGTAACCTAAATGGACAACCATTAAATGCCCATTTTACCTTTGCTCAGGTTGCTTCATTCTTGATAAACCTTATATCATATCTTTGTGCTACGTTGTACTTGACCACAACATCTTTGAAGTGCTCCATGGTATTGAATATCATACCTTTAGAAAATTTGACATCCTGCATGTTAATTTTAGGGTTGAAATAAAGCCATCTCTTCCTCTTCCTAAGGTCACCAATGTCATATTCAAGACTTGACTCAAGTGTATTAAAATCAGAAGAATCATGAGACTCACCATAGTAGCTTGCCTGCTCTTGAACTTTCTCCAAAGTAACACTTCTGTTGGTCATGTAATCCCACTGATAGATGTTGGTTGATCCTTCTACACCTCATCAGCTCTTTTTTTATTCCTACTCCTTGCTTTGCTGACTTTGTACCTTATAGCTATTAACTCATAGCTCAGCATTTGTATAGTAGTTGTTATCACTCTCCTCATCACTGTCACTATATGGTCTGTACTGTTCATCCTCACCGCCTTCCTCAGCAACCTTAGGAGTCTTAGGTCACTTAGATATTTTCTATTTTCCATTACTTCTTAGTTCTTTGCTTGAAACTAGTTCCTAACTTTGCTCTCCAACTACCTTGCTAACTTCACTTAAGATTGCACGAGCTCCTTTCTTTGCCCCATCATTACTTCCTTTGCCCCATCATTACTTCCTTTGCCCCATACTTTCTTTCACCATGTTTTCTTGGTTACAATTACCACTTCTCGTGTTGGTTCTCATCAATCTGCTTTGTATAACTTCGAGTCCCAGGTCTGCTTCTTGGTTGCTTGATACTTGCTTCTTCCTGGATTGCTTTATGCTCCACATACAGATGCAGATATTTTCTTGTATCCAAAGCAACCTTTATCATTTCTTTTAGCCAACTATCTTCATACAGAAGAATCATTCTTTGGTTACTATTGGGAACATCAACTCTATAGAATAATCTCACATTTTCATCCATATATAGCAAATTCACCATTTCTTGTAATTTTTCAAAGAGAAGGTTTCCATATCATTGATATTGTAATAGGTCACACTCCCTCCAAAATGTTTACTGCATCTCCTGTTGTTGACAAACTTGCCACCATGATACACACTCTCAATAGTTACAATATCAATTCTGCATGACATATTAAAAATATTAGTAATAGATAAAATTTAGAAACATAAATTTTGTTTCTACTCTATAAGATGATCAATTTTATGATTATGTAAATAACAAACAAAAGGTCTACTAGGTTGACTTGTCAGCTTACCAAGTATACGAATAGCTAACAAATTATGAATTCAAACCATAATAGCTATCGAATTATTAATAGTATGCACAGTTATGAAAGTAGTTTATAGCTGCCATACAACATTCATGTGTATCCTATATTATGGATATTTGGTACTTGGATTGGTGTGGTGGATTATCACCATCATAATAATGTGGCGGACAAAGAAAATGACATGGTACTAAGGGTGGCATCTCTAGTATGTGTTTATTGTGGCATAGATATGACACATGGTAATATAGCTTTTCATATTACTTTGGCATTTCTCACTAATCAACCTTTCCAATTACTTGTGAAATTGAACCTGTCACGCTCCGATCCCGAATTCAAAAATCAAGGATGTGAACAACCGCCACATATCTACAGAGAACTATTCCTATAGGTATGCAAGGCATATAACGTATCAATAATTCATTACTAAACTAATACAGTGATAATCATAAATTCTAAAACAAAATGTTTACAATTATTGTACACATCTAACTTCAGTCTGATAATTTACATATTTTTACAAAAGGATAGTATAAAGAGGCTTCTACATAATTTAAAAAAAATGGTCTACAAAATTTGAAAGATTGGTCTGAGATGACTAATTATATCATCGCTCTAATCTCACATTTCAATCTATATCCATTGTCATCAAGCTTCTAACTCTGTAAAAGCATAGAAATTACAATAACAAATGAATAACCCAGTAAGTAACTAAGACGTAATCAAAAAAATCAAGTTACTAAAGCAAATAAATGCTTAATATAAAAACTAGTAGACAATATGATATTTCTAATTAGATTCAAACTTTTAGTTCTAAATCATAGATATAACTATGTGACACATTACACCGAAGTTTTTGATAATTTCATAAAAGTGTATCTTTCAAAAATATTATATTAACCATCAGTCTATACAACTATGGTCATATATAATCCCTGTGATAGGGTTTATAGTACCGCATTTAACCCCCATAGAGTAGGTCCATAATACCGCATTTAACCTCTATGGAGTGGGTCTATAATATAAAATTTAGAAATAGTCTATATCAATTGCCAACATACAACCCTCATATGGCAAGGTCCAAAATGTAGGTAGACTGAGAGTTCAATATACATATACAAATTCAATTCAAACAATTATTACTATAACATATATAAGTTGCAATATATATAAAATTCTAAATCACTACATAAAATTCATAAAAATGACTAATCATCAAACTTTCAAAAAATCATATGCAATATAATTTTTTTAGATAAATATATTTATATTTACCATATCAATTTTTTTTAAAATTCTATCAATTAGAAATCATTCTGATAAATCTGTAATTATCAATTTTCAAAATACTACGAATACTCAATACTTGAAATACACATTCTTCTATAATTCATGCTTGCTTCAATATGATCAATATAACCAATAAATAGTATGATTTTAAAATACATGATAGCAATTAAGTCAATAATTAATCTTGAATCATATGTATTCATCATGTTATGCAATTACTTTGATTAAGTAAATGTTACTTATCTTACAAATATTCACTATTGGATTATCTAATATTTCACCAATACTCTTTGGAATCTAATAATCCAAAATACATGCATATAATCTAAAATTAGTATCATATTATTCTCTTTGCAATAATTTATAAAACTTCTTAAAATCCTAAAAGCTAAATTTCTGAGTAACTCTTCTACTTGGCACAACAGCCCCATTCCGAGATTTAATTATCCTATGAAATAGTATCAAAAAATTTTTCAATTATGCAAATTAGTTGAGCAACAAGTTGTCAATCCTTAATTAAATTTTTAGATTACATTGCTTAACTATTAAAGAGATAAATTTTTTAGACTACTACAGGACAGAATCCATTAGTCTAAAATCAGCAATAATCATCCCTTAATATTTTTTTCCTATTATCCCAAACCATACAATAATTAAATTTTATATTTAAATTAGATTAATTGTAAAGAGATTTAGAGTTAACTTATGTTGATGGGAAGGAAGACCTCAAGATAGCACCACACCAAAGAAGAGAAAAGAAGTAAAGAGGAGGAGGAGAAGGTAGAAGAAGAAGAATAAGATAGGGAAGAAGATGGAGAACGAGAGAGAGGTAGGGTGCGCGGAGGAGAGGGAGATGGGAGAGAGAGGGTGCAGAGTTAGAGAAGAGAAAGAGAAGGAGAGAAAATGAGAGAGGCGAGAGAGAAAGTGAGAGAGGGGTGGGGGGTTTTGGGAACCTTCGAAATTTTCTTGTTCTCGATTTCAAGCACTAGTAGGGCACCACCTAAAGAGTAGGCCCTACTGAGGGTTTGGGCTTGAGCCAAAACTGGCCTAGGTCATCACATTATTTTTCTCTTAAATAAATTTTATTCTCAAAATTTACATCCTAAGTTTGCAAAAAGATTAGGATATCTCTCCTCAATTTTATTCTTCAGCTCCTAGGTAGCTTCTTGTTCAGTATGATTACTCTATTGAACTTTGATATAAAAAATGGTACGATGCCTTAGAACTTGATCTTTTTTATCTATAACCTATATTGGTTGCTCATCATAAGTCAATTCCTCTCTCTACTATAAATAATCTATAATATGGCTGGGATTTGATACATATTTTCTTAACATTGATACATAAAATATATTATGGATTCCAGCAAAAATAGGTCGTAATGTAAGCCTGTAAGCTATGTCTTCAATTTTCTCAAATATTTCAAAAGGACCCACAAATCAAGAGCTCAATTTATCTTAAATACCAAATCTCATAACACCCTTAGTAGGTGACACCTTTAAGAATATATGTTCACCTACTTGGAACTCTAATTTCTGTCTTTTGGCATCAACATAGCTTTTTTGCCTACTTTGAGCTGTACAGAGCTGCTCCCTGATTAGTCATACTTTTTGCATTGTCTGCTGAATAATCTCCAATCATAATAATTTTCTTTCACCTACATCATCCCAATAAATAGGTGATCTATATTTCTTACCATACAGTGCTTCATTAGGGGCCATTTCAATACTAACTTGATAACTATTATTATAGGCAAATTTCACTAAATATAAATATTCTTCCTAAGAGCCTCCAAGATCCACAACACAAGCCCTCAATATATCTTCTAAAATTTGAATAGTTCTTTCTAATTGATCATCTATTTGAGGATGAAAGGCTGTACTAAAATTTAGTTTGATCCCCAATGCCTTATGCAAACTTCCAAAATCAAGATACAAATCTAGTATCTCTATCTGACACTATGGTTACTGGAATACCATACAACTGCATAATTTCTTTAATATATAGCCTTGCTAATTTCCCAAATAAATGGCCAACTCTAAAAGGTAGAAAATATGCAGATTTAGTCAATTGGTCCATAATTACCCAAATAACATCATTACCACTGGGGGTTTTGGGTAACCTAACCATAAAATTCATTGTAATATGTTCTCATTTTCACTCAAGAATGTCAAGAGGCTGAGCTGCCTTGCTATTTTCATATGTTCAAGCTTCACTTGTTGGCATACCAAACTTAATTCTCTCTTCATGTCATTCCACTAAAAAATTTGCTTTAAATTTCTATACATCTTAGTACTCCTAGGGTGTATTGTATAAGTAGTATCATGGGCTTCCTTCACTATTTTCTTCTTCAATTCTACAACATTAGGCACACATAGTCTCATACTAAATCTTAAAGAACCATCACTGTGAATACAAAATTCCGATCGAGTACCCACTTCTACTTCACCTTTGATTTTCTGTAGCTAAGAATCACTGCTCTGAGCTTCTTTAATTCTCTTAATCAATATAGACTGAACTATTAGATAAACTAGAAATTTACTAGAGTTATGCATTAACATCTCAATTTCTAATCTTTTCAAATCTTCTAAGATCAACTTTTGGATAGTGATCAAGGCAGCCAAATATTTTGAGGATTTTCTACTCAAGGCATCTGCTACTATATTAGCTTTTTCTAGATGATAATTAATAGATAAATCATAGTCCTTCAAAAGTTCTAACCATCTTTTTTGTCTCATATTCAGCTCCTTCTAGGTGAAAATATATTTCAAACTCTTATAATCAGTATATATCTCACATCTTTCACCATAGAGATAATATCTCTAGATTCTAAGAGTAAAAACAATAGCAGCTAATTCCAGATCATGGATAAGATAATTCTACTCATAAGGTTTTAATTGCTTGGAGGCATAAGCTACAACTTTACCATGCTGCATTAAAACATATCCTAACCCTTTCTTAGATGCATCACTATAGATAACAAAACCTACATTCATAGAGGATAAAGTTAAAATTGGACCTGCTATTAATCTCTTCTTCAATTCTTCAAAGCTTTGTTCATATTCTGCTGTCCATTCAAATTTAACCCTATTTTGAATTAAACAAGTTAATGGCACAACTATATGGGAGAATCCCTTAAAAAATCTTCTATAATAATCAGCCAGTCCCAAGAAGTTGTGAATCTCCAAAACACTAGTTGGCTGACTCCCCTTAACAATAGCCTCTACTTTGCTTGCATCTAATTAAATGCCATCCTTTGATGTCACATGTCCCAAAAATACTATCCTATCTAGCCAAAATTTATATTTTTTTAGTTTTGCAAATAACTATTTCTCCCTTAACACTTGGAATACACAACTCAAATATTTTTTATGCACCTCTTTACTTTTAGAATAGACTAAAATGTCATCAATAAAAACTACCATAAACTAATCCAAAAAAGGTTTAAACACTTTATTCATTAGATCCATAAATATTGCTGGTGTATTAGTCAAGCCAAATGGCATTACCAAAAATTCATAATATCCATATCTTGTCCTAAAAGCTATTTTAGAGACATCTTCTGCCTTGATTTTTAATTGATGGTAGCCTGATCGAAGATCAATCTTAGAGAAGACTTGGGCTCCCTGTAGTTGATCAAACAAGTCATCAATCCAAGGTAGAGGATACTTGTTTCGCATAGTCATTTTATTCAATTCTCTATAATCAATACATAATCTCATACTTCTATCTTTCTTTTTCACAAATAATATTGGAGCTCCCCATGGTGATACATTGGTCTAATAAAATCTTTATCCAATAATTCTTGCAGTTGCTCTTTTAATTCTTTCAATTCAACTAGAGCCATTCGATACAGGATCTTAGAAATTGGGATAGTGCCAGGTACTAACTCAATTGAAAATTCAATCTGCCTATCTAGTGGAAGCCTTGCCAAGTCCTCAAAAAAAATATTAGAAAATTCACAAACAATAGGTATGTCCCTCAGTATCATGCCTTCCTATTGAGTGTCCTTCACAATGGCTAAATAGGCCATGCATTTCTTCTTTATTATTTGCATAGCCTGCAATGCTGACACTAATTATGGAGGGATAGTACCTTTGCTTCTATTAAAATAAATTTCTAGTTGACCCAAATTTAAAAAGTGATCTTCTTTTCATAACAATCTACTGAAGCATGATAAGTAGCTAACCAATCCATCCCCAATATAACATCAAAATCTTGCATATCCAATACTATTAAATCTGTCAACAATTCCATATCCCCTATTCTGATTATGCAAGACTTGCAAATATAGGCAATAATCAAAATACTTCTAAATGGGGTGCTAATATACAATTCAACATCTAAAAGCTTGTAGGATAATTTATGCTTTTTAACATAATTAGCAGATATAAGGACATGAGTAGCATCTAGATCAAATAATATATATGTATAGGCTGAAGAAACTGGAATGGTACCCATCACCACCACATTAGAAGCTTGCACATCCTGTTGGGTTATTGCATAAATCCTTTCTTGAGTGCTAGACTTTTGTAGTGCCTGCTTGATTTGACTCCCAAGATAAGATCACCGCACTACAGATATTCGACTCATCTGGTTGGATTGAGTAGGTTGATTCTCCTTTTTGAAAAGATAGTTAGCCATCTTGTAGTTCAATTGGCCACATCCAAAACAAGCTCCACTAATCCAACGATAATCTTGTTCTCCATGACTCCCTCCACACTTAGGGCATCGCATCCCTATATTTGGTTGAATACTAACAGTAGGGTGTTGAGTTTCTCTTCTCTTAAACTGACTTGCAGGACTCTGACTTGCATGAAAAATAATTGGAAAGGCTCTCTTTTCTTATTCAAGTTTCAATCTCCATCCTTCTGCACCTTATTATGATCATTGTCTATTAACAATGCCTTGGTCACCACTTATTGGGGATAAACCCCGCTCCTGCCAAAGTCCAGTTCGATGCCCTACTTGATGTAACCAGTAGCCACGGAAGAGCTTCAACGGATGGATCCGGATTGAACCCCTTTAGTCGGATGAACTCCTCAGCAGTCGAGCTCCTTGAACTCCAAGCGGTCGGGCCTTAATGAAATTCTCCAACGCCCGAACTCCTCAGCGATCGTCCCTCGATTGAACTCCTCAAGCGGCCATCCCTTCAGCCGGCCGAGCTCCTCCGAACTCCTCTACGGCCGAGCTCCTTCAGAGCTTTTTCTTCAGTCGAACTCTCCTATAAGTCCGAACTCCTCTGGACGAACTGTCTCCATCAGTCTGCAATAGATAATAAGACCGAATGATATGGCCGCCACAACTGGCGACACCACTCTCTCCGTAACCAGTCCCATGCGGCCCACGACCTACCAGTATGGCTGTCACCATCCATCCGACGATGTCTTCCTCTCCATACCGAACTCCATGCGGTCCCAATGGCTCTCTGCTAGGCGGAATGGCCATCATCATCAACTAAGCTCCGCCTATAAAGGACCCTCCAGATACGCTTACTCTAATCTCTCTGATCTCTAAGCTCTCCTCTTCTTCTCCAAGCTCCGAAACTCATTCCGAGCACTCCATTCTTGTTGGCCAGAGCTGACTTGATCGTCAAAGGGTCCTTCCGGAGCCACCCCCCCACCGGCTTCGGATAGAACTTTATTTTGCAGGTCCCCGACGATGACCTCATCGGCCTCCACTCTAGCAGACTTCGACGACGATCGGATTCTACATCAACACCACTGATTCACCAATTGCCTGAGTCGAGGCCTCGTTCCCACTACGAAGCATCGAATTTGACTTTGCTTATCAGCTACCATAGTAGGGCCAACTTGGCCAAATGGATAAATTTAGTCTCATATTGGATCACAGACATGTTTCTCTGCTCCAGCTTAATAAAATCACTTTCCATCTAAATTCTGACACTCTTAGAAAAGTATTTGGTGTATAAAACTTCTTTGAACACCTCTCAAGTAATGGCTACATTAGGTCTACATCTGCATTCTCTTGACAACTACTAATCATATGCACTTCCTTGGAGGAGATAAGAAGCATAATTTATCTTTTTTTCTTTAGTGGACCTATAAACTTTAAAAGCCTCATCAATTTCTATTAGCCTCTACCTCCAATGGATCGGTTGTCCCAGAAAATGGTGGTAGAGCTACAACTTTAAAGTTAGCAAAACTACTAGGTCCTCTTGGTCTATATAGTGCTGGCTGATTTTGTTGTAGTTGTAGATTCTGCACTACCTCTGAAAGGGTACGTATTAATTGAACTAATTTTTTTTAAGTACTTTCGATGGGATCTTCTCTATATAAGGCAGTGATTCCACAATCTGCGGATCACTTGCTGCGTTACAGTATATGTTGCCGTAACCACAGCTGTTTATACTCTCACCAATTTGATTAATTTTTGCACAACGTCCCATTTTGATATAATAAATAATAATAATAGAGATTTATAAATTTTTAGGTAGCTGAGATAATAGGTAATATCAGTATATTAAATTCCTAAATTTACTATCCTAACTACCAAGCCAACTCTAACCGTTTACTCCCCTTATGCTCATACTAGGGTTTATTCCTAAAGGTTCCAAACTTGTGCTCTGATACCACTACAACTGTCATGCGTCGATCTTGAATTCAGAATTCAAGGATGTGAGCAGCTGCTACATACCTATAGAGAACTATCCCCATAGGCATGCAAGGCACATAACCTATCAATAATTCATTACTAAACTAATACAGTGATAATCACAATATAAGATCCACTAACTCAAATTCTAAAATAAAATATTCACAGTTATCATATACATCTAACTTCAGTCTAATAATTTACATATTTTTATATAAAGATAGTATAAAAAAATTTTCATAAAATTTTAAAAAGATGGTCTACAAAATTTGAAAGGTTGGTCTGAGATGACTAATTATTTCCTCGTTCTAATCTCACATTCCAACCTCTATCCATCATCATCAAGCTTCTAACCCTATAAAAATATAGGAATTACAATAATGAGTGAGAAGCATAATAAGTAACTAAGATATAATCAAAAAAATTAAGTTGCTAAAGCCAAATAAATACTTAATATAAAAACTAGTGGATAATATGACATTTATAATTAGATTCAAACTTTTAGTTCTATAACATAGATGTTGGTGTAGAAAACTGTGGATGCCGGAAAGAGCTGGAGTTGGAGAAGACGAGGTTGCCATCAAAATCTGCAAAATAAATTTGAATCGGAGGTGGGGGTAGCTTCGGCAGGATCCTCTGATGGTCAAGTCAGCTCTTTGATCAATAAAATTGGAGCACTCAAAAAAATTTTAACAGAGTTTGGAGAAGGCAAAAAGAGCTTCCAAAAAAATGTATTTAGAGGATCCCTTATATAGGTGGAGCTCATAACAAACTGATGGTGACAGTTGTAACTACTTGCTGGTAGGTCGTTCGGGGCTACGTGAACTTTATTATGGAGGGTGGTATTCATTGTCGCGACCTGCTAGCCCGTTGAAGATTAATAGCTATAGTTCGATCAGGACTGTTATGCCTATAAATAAATTATTTAGAGCTCCACATTCCAGCAGCTCTAGAGAGGTTCAACCATTTTTGAGGTTGTCCATAGGTTGTCAGATATTCGTCGAGTCGGGAGTTGAACTCATTCGGACGACGAGATCCTTCTACTGTTGAAATCTACTCAATCGATGCTCAGAATATAAGGTAATTAGCTCAGCCATAAAATTGGGAGGCTTTGTCTGAAAGAAGCTCGACTGGAAGAAGTCCAATTAGCGATTGGAAGGACTCTATTTGGTGATCGAAAGGAGCTCATCTAGATCAATAGTAATCAGGGGTTGGTTGGTAGCCAGGATAGGCGGACACACTAAGAACACTCTAATGAGTCCTAACTACTCCTTTGAAGTTCAGCCATCTTCAAGGTCATTGGAAAGTAGATAATTGTTTCGGGTTGAGGGTTGAAAGGATGGTAGATTCACCGATTTAGGACCGCGGCCAAGCTCTTTAGGGTTGGAGTTTGAATTTACTCAGGCTTGCACACCCAAGGTTCTTGGCGTAGGAATGTCGGGATCTGCTACTTGCAGTAAAGTATAGAAGTTCATCTGAAGAGAAGATCTGCCGGCCCAGGACTCCTGATGTGAGACCCAATTATAGTGGTGAGGTTTGGCTTGATGGAGATTCGATTGAAAAGAAGCTCGGCCAGCTTCGAGGTCGGCCGAATTGGATTACGCAGGGATCGAACACTTAGCCAAATACTTAGCTAACTACTTAGGCGACTGTCTTCACTATTCAAGTTTGTCTGGATGAGGTCTTAGATGTCCTTCGGATTTTGTAGTTATATGAAAGATCTGATAATCAAATCGGAAAAGATTATCCGGCATGCACAAGTTGGAGGTCGACCGTTTTAGAATGAATTGGAGCCAGAATTCATAATGGTTGAAGTTCGATCATGGTTGCCACCGCCAGATAAGATCACCTTGAGGTTGGACATCTTACTGAATTTTGGCAGGAGGGGATTCATCACCAACAATAGATATAACTATGCAATACATTATACCAAAGTTTTCGATAATTTCGTAAGAGTATATCTTTCAAAAGCATTATATTAATTCATTAGTCTATATAATTACGGCCATATATAATCCTTATAACAGGGCCCATAGTACCGCATTTAACTCCTGTAGAGTACAGTCATAATGCCATATTTAATCCTTTTGGAGTGGGTCCATAATGTAAAGTTCCAAAACAGTCCATATCAATTGCCAACATACAACCCCCATATGATAGGATCCAAAACATAGATAGATTGAGAGTTAAATATACATATATAAATTCAATTCAAATAATTATTATTATAAGATATATAAGTTGCAACATATATAAAATTCTAAATCACTACATAAAATTCATAAAAGTGACTAATTATCAAACTTCTATAAACCATATGCAATATAATTTTTTCAGATCAATGTATTTACATTTACCATATCAAGTTTTTCTAAAATTGTATCAACTAGGAATCATTCTAATAAACTTATAATTATTAATTTTTAAAATACTATGAATACTCAATACTTGAAATATGCATTCTTCTATAATTCATGCTTACTTCAATATGACCAATATAATCAATAAATAGTATGATTTCAAAGTACATGACAATAATTAAGTCAATAATTAATCTTAAATTATATGTATTGATCATGTTATGCAATTATTTTGATTAAGTCGAGATTACTTATCTTACAAATATCCACTATCAAGTTATCTAGTGCTTCACCGATACTCTTCTGAATCTAATAATCCAAAATACATGCATATAATCTAAAATTAGTATCATATTATTCTATTTGCGATAATCTATAAAACTTCTTAAAATCCTAAAACCTAAATTTTTAAGTAACTCTTCTACCTGGCATAACAATCCCATTCCAAGATTTAATTACCCTATTAAATAGTATCAAAATATTTTTGAATTATGCAAATTAGTGGAGTAATAATTTGTCAATCCTTAATTAAATTTTTAGATTAAATTGCTTAACTATTAGAGAGATAAAATTTTTAGACTACTATAGGGCAGAATCCATCAGTCCAAAATCAACAATAATCATCTCTAAATATTCTTTTCTTACTATCCCAAATCATATAATAATTAAATCCTATATTTAAATCAGATTAACTGTAAAGAGGTTTAGGATTAACTTACATTGTTGGAAATGAACACCTCAGGGCAGCACCACACCAATTAAAGTAGAGAAAAAAATTAAAGAGGAAGAAGAAGAAGAGAAGAAGAAGAAGAAGATCAAGAAGAAGATGGGGAATGAGAGAGAGGTAGGATGCACGGAGGACTGGGAGATGGGAGATGGGAGAGAGAGGGCATGGGAGTTAGAGAAAAGAAAAAGGAGAGAAAATGGGAGAGGAGAGAGAGAAAGAGAGAGAGGGGGTGGGGGGTTTTGGGAACCTTTGGAAGAATGTATAGGGAAAGATTTTTCTATTATCGATTTCAAGCACCTGCAAGGCACCACCTAAAAAGTGGGTTCTACTGGGGGTTTAGGCTTGGGCCAAAACTGGCCCAAGTCATCACAGAACCAGTTAACACTTTCAAAAGAAAGTGTTACCATGACAAAAAAAAATAGATTGTAAATGTAATTGTTACTATAAAGAAGAAAATATTTTTTTTCCACTTGTTCCAAGTGGGAATAAAAAAGAGAAACATCTTGGGACGACATTTTGCTAAAGAAGAAACACCTAATAGAGTTTTGGGACCACATAGAGATAGAACAAAACAAACTTTTGGATCACTTTCTGCTCAAAATCACTACCAATATTTGATGCTAAGGCAATCCTTAAGTGATTTTTAAGATCAATTGAGGGATCCATAATGTAAGGATTAAGGATTATAGGGAAAAAATATCTAAAATTCTAACACACTCACAATCTAATACAAGCTAAAGACATTACCTTCGCCGTCGAAATCAAGGACCAGTCACTGATGCTTGTCATTGAAGGCAAACACCATATCTTTTAAGGCCGTCATCTGTGTTCATGTGCCAAGAAGGTGAGAAAGGATTTGGATTGGATGGGTCAAAATTCTAACAAAAGAGGGACTAATTTGGGAACAAAGCCTATCATTCTGCCCCATCATCAAATTTTTGCCATATAGACAAGCTACATCATAACACCATCATGGTAAGGCAATAGAAATCATAACCAAGATTTGAATTGAAGAAATTTGAAAATTCAATGACTTGATTACATTAAATAAAAGTTTAGAATGAAATTAAAAATCTCTAAAAAGTTTAGGATTTTTTTGCATAATTAAGCATTTTCTTAATTCTTCTATCTATTTTAAATAGATTGAATTTCTATAGCTAGATGTTTCAATGAGCTTGCATTTTGTAAAAATATTGTTAACTGACTTTTAGCATATGTAACACAATGCACTTCTACCATTACTTATCCATTTCTTTTAGGATCCATTTGGTTGGGGTATATCAAATTATGGGATAATCTAATAATTCTTAAAAATTATTTATCTGAAAAAATGATTATGGAGAAAAATAACTTTTACTATGTTTGATTGGTAGAAAAATTACTTCAAAAAATAATATTAAAAAATAATTATTACGTTTAGTTGGAGGTAATCCTATATGGAAATATGATAAAATTTATAAATATATTCTTTAATATAAAATAATTTTTTAATACTAGAATAGTATTGTCATCTTCAATTAATTTTTATATGATGACTATAATCAGATAACCCTTTGCATAATGCCATCTTCATCTTAATTTTTTTACAAAAGCTCTTTATTGAATGAATTTTAAAGGACATTAAAATAAAGTCAATGATTATATATGTAGCTTTATTAGGAGTATTTTTGTCAAATATAAATTATCATCACTTAAAAATTTGTCAAATATCAATCTTTTCATGGTATTTATTTTTTCTTCTCTCTCCAAAAAATAAGCATGAGGCCCACCAATTTTTTTACTATCTCTCTCTTTCATTTTTCATACCAAATATAGAAATATGACATGAGAATCATTTTTTCATGCCAGATTACCCCCAATCAAATGGCTTCTTAAGGTAAATTCCTACTTGTTCAAAGCCAACAAATAAAGGCTTTTACTTATAGTGAAGCAAAGATCTCAAAAAACCCATCAATAAAATATGGTATCATACTGCCTACATGTTGGAATTTATGAAGAAGAGTTATTGTAATGTCTCTAGAGCAATCCCATCTCCGAACACTCATCCTATATATTTTCTATTAACCTAGTTTTACATCTACTAAAATCTTGTTTGGTCCACGGAAAGAACTTTTCTTTCCGGGAAGTAACTTCTTAGAAATTTACTTCATAGAGGGAATATGATTTTAGCACGTTTGGTTGATCACAATGAAAAAGTGACTTATTATAAAATGATTTATATTTGATTGAACATCCACTTTTCTAAGAAAATAGTATAAAATATCGATTATATCCTTAATAGCTACAAGATCATATCCTTTTGCTCTTAAATTTTATATAAATAATAATATTATATTTATATTAATATAAATATAATACTAATATATACATATTAATATTATATTAATATTTTAATATAATAAATTTACTAATATAGATATAAATATAATATTATAAATATAAATATTAATATATTAATATTAATATTAATATTATATTAGTATAAATATTAAAATAATATTAATATATTATAACATTATAATATTTATGGAGAGAAAGGCATTAAAAATAATTGTCATCCATATAAATAACCATCTAAATCCATTTAACTTAACCATCTATTCATATTTTGCAAATTTCAATCATAAATTTTAAAAAGATATTTTTGGAAAGAAAAAATCATCAATTTTCATTTCATAGGAAGTTCCAAAATCCATGTCGTCCATGAATTTTTACTTTTCAAAAAATATGAGAAATATCTTTTCATAGAAAGAGTCTTTTCCATTCCTTCTTCTCTTAGAACTCCAACGAAACAAAGAGGACTTCTCTTCATTTTTCAAAAATTGCCACTTTCCTCCTAAAAAGCTGAAGTGAACCGGCTAACTCCAACTCAAGTTCAAAATCTCAAAACTTAGAAAATATTTCATTCCATCCCATTTTAAGATCAGGGAACTTCAACATCCAACCTCTATCGAGTAAAAACAATAAAAAGGAAAATACAAAGTAGCACCAATAGGCTTACGTGCTATGCAAATATTTAAGGTAACTTCACGCCCCTTTAGTTGACAATTAGAGAGCTAGTCTTAAAACAAACGAGCTTCTCATTCTCTAATCTTCACTAGCGAACTTGTCACACTATTTCTTTTAGCAGTATCTTCGGCAAAATGGAGATCGACGGTACAAAGTCAAGTCATTGGTGATCATTCATAATGGTGCGGCAGTGGGTTACTCCTAAAACATGATCTTTGAGAGGTTCCCCGGTGGAGAGAGGGTAGCACCTTTGAATCTCCCCCATATTTTTGTGAGAGGAAATCTCATCAATTGATTGTGCTATATTTGAAAAGTTCTTTAATTGTTCAAATATTTCATCAGTCCTCTGCTTCGGGACTTCATCGTTGAAGACATTCAGAAGGGAACTTAAGGATCCAAACTTAGATAAATCATCTGGCACATGAAATTTGGAGGAACTCTGCCGGCCTTCAAGAAAATAGCCTTCTCCTTGATAGATCCGAACTTAGATAAATCATGTCGGGCATGCTGATTTTGCTAGAAAAATTCCCACGTGCTTGCTCAGAGACCATACAAGAAGGGACGCTCCATGGAGACACAATTCTTCATTCGACCGTGAGATCAAACTACTAGATAAAAACAAGAATGGTGCATGTTAATGTGATATTAGCTATATTAGTCCAATTAATATTTCCTTTATTAGACATGTAAATCATATTAGTTCAGATCTTCTTTATTAGACACACAATTAGACTATATATTATCATATGCATATTTTATAACGCCTTAATCAAAATTACAGAGATTTTATCTTTTCCTTCTTTCGTTGTTTTCCTTTTTCTTTTAAAGGTGTCATAGCTGATAAGAAAAGTGGAAAACGAGGGAAGAAGGAGAAGATGAGATCTGTGTAATTCTGATCAATACTAATTTATAACAATATGTTCAAAAACTTCTGACACCACTGGATGTTCAAAAATTAATATTATTTTGTTCTCATTATTTAATAATATTGAAGCTAATTTCCTAATGCGGAAATGATGAATCATACTGTAAAATATTTTATTCATTGAGTAGACATTATATGCTTTCTAGAGCTATACTCCATGAAATGTGCGGCTATATCGCATGTCGTCCAGATGGTGGGTCGGGGCATGGTAGGATGGATGCCTCTCGATATAAGTGAAGAATAGATAAGAATTGGAGGCTTTTGGCATGGCGGTGAAGAGGAAGAGAGGGAGAGACGGCTAGGTGGACATTCTAGAGAGAGAGAGAGAGAGAGGTGGTGGTGCATGGCGGTGACCATTGCTATGGTCGGTGCACGAACATTGGAAAGTAGTTTTAGGAGAGGTTATTCCAGGTGGGAAAAAGAAGTTGTTCATCAACCATCTGTAATTACCGGTCCAATAGACCAGCCCACCATGAATTTAAGCTCATTTTTGGCCCACAAAAAAAAAAAAAAAAAAAAGGACCCGAAACGAACAAACACTCCCAATAAAAATTTTCTTCTCTTGGTGCCTGACTTAGATTAGAACTCCTAGGGCTTGGAAAGCCCTAGGAGATCTTCTATAAAACCTTTCCCCTTCCCTTCTCCAAGGCCATTGAGCAACACGGAGTCTCCCTCTCTCTTCCCTCTCTCTCTATTCTTCCATTGAAGTTGTGGAGACCCTCCTTGTGCTCGCCAAAGATCCTCACCGGAGCAACCACCAGAGCCTAAGGTCTACCTTGGACCATTTTCATCTCTCTCCCCTTCCTTTCATGTTCCTGTGTATGGCCGTCTGCCATTGGACTCATCAAAAAACATGCCAAAAAGCCAATCCTTTGTTTTTTCCTATTTTAAGCCTTATTTCTTTTTTTTTAGCCACTGGCGTCGCCGCTCGTGGTGCCGCATCTCTGGGTCATGACCCCACCTATACCAGTAACCTTCTCCGAAAGTTTTGGCCCTCGATGAATGGCCGAAGATTGGAAAAATTAAAGAATGGGGATGGTCCCTTATGTTTTCAAAATTTATATTTTTTTGATGGCCAACCACCTACCGCCGGCCGTCCTTTTGCTCTACTGTCGCCAGTCACCCATGTCACCATCCCATTGCCGGTCCCTTGACTATCAGCCATCAATCATTTGTCCCCTTAATCGACTAAGGAAAAAAAAAGAAAAAGAAGAAGAGAGAGAAAGTCCTCTCTTGTATCTTTAAGGTTTTCTCTCTTTCATGTTTCTTCACATATTTTCTCTCTCTAAGAAGACCTATAGGCCTTAGATCGAGTCAAACCTTCCTTTTCTAGGGACTAGTGTTGCTTTTAGTAAATTGACCCCAAATCATGTTTGTGTTCGAATGGTCTATCGAATCGATCACCTAGTCAGCCATTATTTTTATTATTTTAAATCTATTGAATGAAAATTGATTAAGATTTAATATTTTAAATAGGAATACCTGACTTATTCTATGAAGCCTAAAGATTTAGGACGATCAAGATAAATGGATCTCACGCTCCTTATTTATTTTGAAATTATCAACTTTTTCACACAAATGAATTGTTATTCATGAAATCATATTTTTTATAAAATAATGATCAGCATATGAGATATGAAAGAGCATATTTTATTAATTAATTTTATGAATATATTTTATAAAAATAGCATGTTTATGAATCATGAATTTTAATATTTTTTCATCTAAGTATATGTACGTTTTAAGAAAAAAAATAAGAATTTCAAAGGCTCTCAGATAGCTATAAATAAATTCATATTAGAAAAGTCGACATCCGAAGCTAATATTCATAAGAAACATAGCCCCACCAACGGGTTTTAAGTTGGTACAAGAAATAAGAATCCAGTCGATTAAAAAATATGATCTTATCATGGGTACAATAGTGATCTTAGCATGAATATCTGTGAGCAGGATTTTAAAACATGACATGAATATATGATCAAGAATAATTTACAAACTATATTTATAAAATTTCATAATTTATGCATGCATGATTGGTTTATGACTTATTTTATATTATGCTCTATGAAATACTTTATTTTCTATATTTGTTACTTTTAAATATTGTATTATCATGAAAAAACTTATGCTTGATCCGATAAGGAAGCATAGATTTTACTTATTGAGCTAGTATAGCTCACATCTTTTTATTTTGCTTTTTTTTTATAGAGAATTAAGGTTGGGATTGACAAGTGATCCAGGCTTGTGACTCTACGTAGTAGGCTTGAAAATTTTGGCAGCTGCACTTAATTTAATAAATGATCATGAATATGCAATGAATCATTTATGAATTTTGAGACTTGAATCTTGGTTTTAGTTTTTGGATTTAGATTCTTTAAACTAGTTTTGGTTTAATTAAAAATTTGATTTGAACCTTTTTATTACTTCTATTTATGATGTATCTGTTATTCAATTTAAGAAAATGAATGTTGGTTACATGTTGTCGAGGGTGATACCCCTCGGTAGCATAGCCGTGTTATGTTTCAGATTTGGGGCATGACATATTATGATATCAGAGCAATAGGATTGATCATGGATAGAACTTAAAATGGGTAGTTAGGTCACATTTAGCTAGATCTAACTTAATTGAGCAAGAATAGATTAATTTCTAACTTTTGTTTGTTGCCCATCTATAGAAGTTGTATAATGCTAAAATTTTGAATAGGAAATGATAAGTGACAGGAAGAACGAAACCTTGGCAAACATGGTTGCAAGGAGCAAAGGAGCAAGATTTTCTTTGTAGAGAGAGACGAACTAGCTAGTTCAGCGGGCCCTTAATGCACTAGTCACTTAGGTAGATATTGTTGGAGTATGCCAAATGGTGGCCCAACTTATCTAGCAACAACAACAGAATCAACCCCTCCTCGACCTACATTATCTATAGAGTCATATTGTAAGAGATTTAGAAGGCTCAACCCACCATTATTTAAGGGAGGACTTGATCCTCTGATCACAGAAATCTAGATTCGAAAGATAGAGAAGATGTTTGATGCTCTGCAATATCCCAAAAATATGAAAGTTAGATTAGCAGTACCGATGCTGAAAGAAAATACAAAATTTTGGTGGACTGCAATGAAAATTGCCTATGGTAATATTGATGACCAGCTGATTTGGGAAGAGTTCAAAAAGATATTTTATGATCAGTACTTTTTAGGGATAATGTAACTGGTAAAAGAAAATGAGTTTTTGGCCTTGAAGCAAAAAGACAATATGATGGTACTAGAATATGCAAACAAATTTAATGAGTTAGGCCACTTCCGCTCTCAGCTTATGGAGTCTGAAAGGAGTAAAACTAACAGATTTGAACAAGGACTAAGGTATGAAATTCGGTCTCGTTTATCTTCTCATCTTTTCAATAATTACAGAGACATGTTGGAACGAGCTTTGAAGGTTGAGTTCGAGTTTAAAAGATCGGAATAAGAGAGGGAAGATAAAAAGAGACCGAAGAATTGATTGAGCCATTATATGTTAGCACACCACTTAAGAATATTACCATTGCTAATATTATTTTTAAGAATTGGATAATTCAAATAGGAAAAAGGGGTTTAGCTGCAAATTTGGTTTAATCAAATATGCATGATTTTGATATTATTCTTGGGATGAACTGGTTATCCTTATATCATGCTCATATTAATTGTTTTGGAAAAAGAGTGGTGTTCCAAATTCTAGATGAGCCAAAGTTTTTCTTTCAAGGCAAAGTTCATAATATGGAACCTGAACAGTTTAATTTTTCTTGGAGTATTGTCTCAGCTATAAGTGCAAAAAAGATCTTAAGGAAAGAATGTGAGGTATATTTGGCTTATGTAGTGGATACTCAGAAAAAAGATATGGCAATGGATGATATTTCAATTATCAAGGAGTTTTTTGATATTTTTTCAGATGAACTATCCAGATTACCTCCAAATTGAGAGATTAAATTTAAAATTAATATCACACCAGAGACTGGATCAATATCAAAACCTCCCTATCGGATGGCTCCTACAAAATTACGGGAATTAAAAGTCTAGCTATAGGAACTTTTGGATAAGAAATTCATCTGGCTAAGTATATCACTATAGGGAGCTCCTATTTTATTTATGAAAAAGAAGGATGGGAGCATGTAGTTATGTATTGATTATCGAGAGTTAAACAAGGTGACTGTGAAGAATAAATATCCTTTTCCTCGGATAGATGACTTGTTTGATCAATTGTAAGGTGCTCAAGTCTTCTCCAAAATTGATCTACAATCAAATTATTATCAATTAAGAATTAGAGATGAGGACGTGCCTAAGACTACATTCAAAATCAAGTATAGTCATTATAAATTTCTAGTATTGCCTTTTGGACTAACCAATGCATCAGCTGCTTTTATAAATATGATGAATAGAATCTTCAAACCATATCTAGATCAATTTATAGTTATTTTTATTAATGACATTCTTATTTATTCTAAAAGCAAAGAGGAACATGAGAAATACTTGAGGATTGTGCTACAGACTTTGAGAGAAGAGAAGCTCTTCGCCAAGCTAAGTAAATGTGAGTTCTGGTTAGACAGTGTCATGTTCCTCAGTCATGTGATAACCAAGAAAGGAATCTTAGTGGATCTGAAAAAAATAGAAGCTATGGTGAATTGGCCTCGTCCTACTAATATGATCGAAGTCAGAAACTTTTTAGGTATGGCTGGTTATTACAGAAGATATATCCAAGAATTTTCTCAAATTGCAATTTCTCTAACTTGCTTGACCTAGAAATGAGCAAAATTTGAGTGGAGTAGTGAATGTAAGTAGAGCTTCCAAGATCTGAAGCAACAATTGGTGTCTGCCGCAATTCTTTCATTGCTTGATAGTATCGGAGGATTCGTCACATATAGTGATGCTTCCAAAAAAGGGTTAGGCTATGTATTAATGTAGAATAATAAGGTGGTAGCCTATGCTTCTCAACAATTGAAGCCCTATGAACAGAATTATCCAATATATGATTTAGAATTAGCAGTCATAATTTTTGCCTTGAAAATTTGACGGCATCATTTATATGGGAAACCATGTGAAATTTATACTGATCATAAGAATTTGAAGTACTTATTTACTCAAAAAAAGCTGAATATATGGCAAAGAAGATGGCTTGAACTATTGAAGGATTATGATCTAGATATTAAATATCATCCCGAAAATGCTAATGTGGTGGCAGATGCACTTAGCAGAAAATTAGTAGCATGTATGGCAACATTGCTTTCTACTCAGCAGCAAATTCGTAGAGATCTTGAAGATTTACAAATTGAAGTAATCAATACTGATATTAAAAATATCTTAGCCAATTTAATGGTATAGCTAGCAATGATTGAATGGATAAAAGCTGCCCAATAGAATGATATTTGTTTATATCAGTATAAAGAAGACATGGAGAAAGGATTGCACCCTGAGCTTAGAATTCATTCAGATGATACTTTATATTGTGAGAATAGGTTGTGTGTACCTAGAGATCTCAAATTAAAGAGAAAAATTTTGAAGGAAGCCCATAAATCTCATTTTGCCATTCATCCAGGTAGTACAAAGACGTATAGAGACTTAAAACAATATTTCTGGTCAAAAGGTATGAAACAAGAAATGGCTTAATTTATATCCTAATGTTTGGTATGTCAATAAGTAAAGGCCAAACATCAAAGACCAGCTAGATTGTTAAAACCATTGGAGATACTAGAGTGAAAATAGGAGTACATTACTATGAATTTCATCACTGGGCTTCCGAGGACAGCAAAGAAGAATGACGTAATATGGGTGACGAAGAAAAATCCTGATTTTTCGGACCAAGTTTGTTCAGATTTGATCGGATCAAGAGATATATTTTAAAATTTTTTTTCTTTGATCCAAATCAAATCTGAGATATTTTAGATCTAATTTTATTATTTTAATAATTAAAATAAAATATAGATAAATTAAATCATATTTAATTTATCTTGATGTAGGATAATCCTATTACCCGTTGATGATCCTGTAAGCAGCGGAAGGTTCTGGATCTAGCCATGCAAATGCCTGAACTCTATCTATATCCACTTGGACTGGATCTGAAGATCCTCTTCTTCTCTATCATGTTTCTAAAAATTAGATCTGAATCTAATTTGGAGGATCTTCAAAATAGTTTTCGAAGATCAATAGTTGTCCTTTGCAGCAGCGCAGCCTTCTAGCTTTCTGTCATCTTTCTCTTGCCTAAATTGCACCGACTGGGATCCCAAACTACTTTGGGCATGGAGAGGAGAGGGAGATGATGGACTTGACATGGAGGAGGAAGAGAGAGGCAGCCTTGTGGTGTGGAGAATTATGTGTTTTTTGAGTCGGACGCAGAACCTTATTTATAGACTATGCGTGATCCAACTCTTCATCCCAACCAATCACAATCCTTTGTAAAATCAGATCTAAATCTGATTAGTGGGAATAGAGTCCCTTGGATTCATCCTTAAATGGCGCCTAAGATTAGTCAAAGTTGGTTCTTAGGCGGAGTCTAATCGAAATCCAATAAGGAGATGGAGTCCCTGTCCAACAGGAACTCCTGGGCGATCAGTTTCTAGCAGGGGGACAAGCCCCCACCAGCTCTCCAATAGATGTATGACATATGGATAGAAGTTAAAGTGTCAATGGTCAACATTTGACTAATCAAAGGTCAACTTTTGACCAAAATTAAAGGACGAGAAATGACAGGTGACCAAAAATGGCAGGTATTATCTTACAAAATAAGACAATCCTTTTCTGATCTGGACAGACTCCAGTTAGACCAAGTGAAGGCCTTTGATCGAGCACAAACTCCTTTGGCTCAGTCAGGACAACTATTTATGATAGTAAAAGAAGAACGTTAGGTTCAATCGAGTGCTAGCACGATTTTTTTGAGCCTAATTGAATCTCATTCAGATCAATTGAACTGGATCAGTTCAATTGATGATCACTAGATTCAAACCCTTATTTGTGTGATCTAGTTAGATTCAGTTCTGTATGGTAATGGGATATGTCATGATCTCTATCATCGACATCATCGAAACTCTTTTCGATGGATCAGAACTCTTCTGATTTGAACAACTAGAATGATCGATCATCTAAATCATTCTAATTGCTCTCAAAATCCACCAGTGACACCTAGCAGTATATGGTGGCAACCCATCAGAGCTGAATGCGAATCTCTTGGTGCAGCTACCTGTGTGATTAAGTTCTTCTATCTTGAGCCCCGATCAGATTAGGGTTAAGGTGAACTCGTCAAACCCTAGTTTCTGTCATATGATGTAATCATTCGATTCAAGTCCGATGTGAAAATCTAAATAGAAACTCTTTCTATTATTTCACTCTGCCATGGCCATGGGCTTCTGGACTTGATTCTCATGATCATCATAGGGCTGCTCCTCTACCACCGAGGTAGATAGATTCCATCTTGATGCAATCCTAGTTCCTACAATGAACATGCTATAGCCAACATACACCTCAGGATTTCGAATGGCTAGGAGACCGAGTTATGGTGTAGTCAAACTATAACACCCTCAAGGTGAACTATCGATGCACCTCAGATCAAAGAACCAGACACACCACTGCAGCATCGAGTCAGTCATTGACGAGAAGGTAGACTTCCTAATGACTACTCGAGGTGGTCACGCTCAGTGCCCTCATTCTCTAACGAGTATCTGTACTCTTATTTCGGTGTCTCCACACCGTAGACTCAAGACTCATCTACTAAAGAGAAGCGATTGTACACCAACCTTCCAGATCAATCACCATCCTCGTGATGATCCTATGGTCGGAAGCATTTTATGAGTTAATAATGATTATTCATGTCTTAAATTTTCAACTCTTGAAAATATGAATTATCATTACCATTAACTCAAAGGATGTATCACAGACACTAAATACACATATGTGATAGAAAATAATCCATTTTATTGATTATAGTCAAAATTATAATTTTGCCCCTAGAAGTGTATTACAAGTGTCAGCCAATTCTGGCTTCTAGGGCACATATATCTAACAATCTCTCACTTATCCTAAAGCCAATTGGCTACAAGTCTAAGTCCCATCTTCTCAAGGTGGGCTTCGATCTTTTGTTGTCTCAATGGCTTTATAAGTGGGTCTGCCGCATTGTCTGTGAAATTAACTCTCTTGACCTCGATGTAATCCTTCTCGAGGTAATCGTGGATAAGGTGGTATCGCTGCTCAATGTGCTTGGATTTTTGATGAGACCTCGGCTCCTTAGCAAGGGCTATGGCGCCATTGTTGTCACAGTACAAAGGAATGGCATCTGATGGCATTACTCCAATTTCTAAAGCAAACTTCTTATACCAGAATGCTTCCTTTGCAGCCTCTGATGCAGCGATATATTTTATTTCCATGGTGGAATCTACTATCATGGTTTGCTTGGAACTCTTTCAGCTGACAGCACCCCCATTGCACACAAACAAACTCCCAGATGTCGACTTTCGATCATCTACATTGGACATGAAATCTGAGTCTATGTATCCCTGGACTTGGAGTTCTCCGTTATCAAAGACCAACATCATATCCTTAGTTCTTCTTAAGTACTTAAGGATACATTTCATAGAAGTCTAGTATTCTTCACCTGGATTTGACTGATATCTGCTTGTGACACTCACAGCATGGGCTATATTAGGTCGTGTACATAGCATGGCATACATGAGGCTCCCTATTGTAGAAGCATAAGGGATCTTGCTCATGCATTCTATTTCCTCAGGTGTGCTAGGGCACATCTTCTTGGAAAGATGAATATCATGTCTGAAGGGTATTAATCCTCTCTTAGAGTTTTCCATACTAAACCTCTTTAGTACTTCCTCTATGTACATCTTCTATGAAAATTCTAGCATCCTATTCGGTCTATCCCTATAGACCTTAATTCCTAGAATAAAGGATGCTTCACCTAGGTCTTTCATGGAGAATTTCTTGGACAACCATATTTTGACTGTCGTCAACATGGAAAATATCATTCCCAATAAGGAGGATGTCATCCACGTACAATATGAGGAAGACAACAGCGCTCCCACTGATCTTTTTGAAGATACACGGTTTTTCTTCATTTTTGATGAAACCAAATATTTTGATCACATCATTGAAACGAGTGTTCCAGCTCCGAGATGCTTGCTTAAGTCCATATATGGACCTTTGCAGCTTGCAAACCTTGTGATCAGTATCACTGGATGTGAAATCTAGCGGCTGTTCCATATAGATATCTTCCTCAAGATATCCATTTAAGAATGCCGTTTTCACATCCATTTGCCATATTTCATAATCAAAATAGGCTGCAACGGCAAGCAATGTGCGGATGGATTTTAGCATAGCCACTGGAAAAAAGGTATCCTGATAGTCAATGCCTTCGCATTGACTATAACCTTTTGCCACTAGTCTAGCCTTGAATGTCTCCACATTCTCATCTGCACCAATCTTTCTCTTGAAGATCCATTTACATCCAATAGGTACTATACCTTCTGGTGGATCTACCAAGGTCCAGACTTGGTTTGAGTGCATCGAGTCAATTTCTGACTGCATTGCCTCTAGCCATTTCTCGGAGTCGATATCTGATATCGCCTCGTTGTAGGTTTTGGGATCATCACCATGAGCACCATTACCTATGAGGAACATTTTCTCTACTTCCTCTGAAATAATACCTAAGTATCTTTCAGGAGGATGGAAAACTCTTTCTGATCTACGAGGTGGAGGAGGTAGTGTTCTTATTGGCTCAACCTGATTTGGTTCCAATTGGTCCTTAGCTCGTTGTACTTGTGAGACTTTCTCATCAAGCTTAATCTGCTTTCCAATGCCGCTATCTTGAATAAACTATTTTTCAAGAAAGATGGCATGTCGACTCACAATCACATTGTGGTCTTCTGGAATGTAGAAATAGTATCCTAATGACTCTTTAGGATATCCTATGAATCGAGCTCTGAAGGACCTAAACTCTAACTTGTCCGCTTGTTGTCTTTTGACATGAGCCGGACAATCCCAAATTCTGAGATGACTCAGACTTGGTTTCTTACCGTGCCATATCTCATACGGTGTGGTAGGAACAGTTTTAGAGGAAACCTATTCAGTAGATAAATTAAAGTTAATAATGAGTATGCCCAAAGAAAATCAGAGAGGTCTGTGAAGCTCATCATGGATCGGACCATATCCAATAGAGTCCTGATTTCTCCGTTCTGAAATTTCATTGAGTTGAGGTGTTCCTGGTGGAGTCCATTGAGAGACTATGCCATTTTTCTTGAGATAGTCTAGGAATTTTTGGCTAAGGTATTCACCTCCTCGATCTGATCGAAGAACCTTAATGGGTTTTTCAGTTTATTTTTCTACTTCATGTCTGAATTCTTTGAACTTTTCAAAAGCTTCAGACTTGTGTCTCATAAGATACACATACCCATACCTAGACAGATCATCGGTAAAGATAATGAAGTAGACAAAATTGCCTCTAGCCGGCACATCAAATGGGCCGCACACATCAGTATGTACTAGGGCAAGGAGATCTGTGGCCCTTTCCCCATGTCCTACAAAAGGGAAGTTTAGTCATTTTGCCTTGAAGACAAGATTCACAAGTTGGATATGACTCGAAAGTCAATGGACTCAATAGCCCATTTTTCTCCAATTTGTTGATCCTATCTTCTGCTATATGACCTAATCTCAGGTGCCATAGATACCTATCATTTGGACTATCCCTAGGTCGTTTGGCATTCACGTTTTGCTCGATAGTTAGAACAGATACATCAATATGTAGCTGATAAAGATCGTTAATAAGAAAACCATTTGCAATTTTATTTCTTTCATAAAGAATGTTACAATGGTCCTTAAAGAAGGTAATCACATAGCCTTCTAGTGCTAAGCATGAAATAGAAATCAAATTCCTGCTAGCTGCAGGCACATAATAACAGTCTTTCAAAACTAAGTCTAAACCAGATGGTAATCGAAGAGGGTATGTTTCCACCGCCACTGCAGCAACTCTTGCTCCATTTTCGATGCGTAGGATCATGTCTCCATCCCTCAGCCTCCTGCTATCCTCAAGATCCTGCATGGAAGTGCACAGATGAGCACTAGAACCAGAGTCAAGCACCCAACTGGATGCAGAAGAAATCGTAAGGTTAGACTCAATAACGAGCATACCTCCAGAAGGACCTTCCTTCTTGTTCTTCAGGGTGGCCAGGTAAGTAGGGCAGTTCCGCTTCCAGTGGCCGTCGCTGTTGCAATGGAAATACTTTTCTTTGACAGCGGCCTTCTTCTTCGGCTCTGCCTTCTTCTTCTTTCCTCCTTCCACCTTCTGCTTTTTCGCAGACTTCTTTTTTTTCAGAAGACTTTCTTTTGGAAGAAGTCCATTCCATAGCAAGAACTGAGCCTTTAGAACCTTTCATAGAAAGCTCAGCGGTGACCAGCATGTTCATTAATTCGGCCAAGGAAATTTTGAAGTTTATGCATGTGGTAATTCATGATGAATTGCCCATATGCATCAGTCAAGGATTGCAGAATAACATCATTCTGCAGATCCAAGTCTAACTTCACACCGAGCTTCTCAAGCTCTTCCAAGTCCTTGATCATCATCAGACAGTGATCTTGGACTGACTGCCCATCACGCATCTTAGCCTTAAAAAGTCATTTCGTGACTTGATACTTGGCTGCGCGACTCTGTTCACCAAACATCTCCTTGCAGGTGAGCCAACATTTGGCGAGCAGTCCCGATATCTTCATGTTGGCGCTGGAGCTCATCAGACATCGAGCCCAACATGTAATATCTGGCCTTATTATCTTCGTCTATCCATTTTTTCAGAGATGCTCTCTGTTCAGTGGATGGACGGGCTGGTAAGGTGGGAGGGTCCTGGTCCAATACATGGGTTAACTTCTCGAACCCAAAATAATTTTGTAGTTCCTGAGCCAATCTTTATAATTGGGTCCGGTCAGTCTATGTGTGTCCAGGATACGTGCTAATGGGTTGGACGCAGACATTTTTCTATAGAGAGTCAAAGATTCTAGTTAGATACTGTAATTATGACTTGACCAATTTATTTAGAGATTTTATTTTTAAACAAATTAGCTCCCACTATATTTTCTTGGATCCCTACACTCCCTCTGTAGAGATGCAAAAATCTCCATGATTAATGATTTCTAGTGGGTGGTGCGGTCTCACCAACTGACTCATCACCTCACCTAACAGTTATTGGTGATGGGTTAGCCAATGAGTGAACAACTCTTGTTCAATGATTCTCTAATCATGGTGCACCCAAACTTGGTCTCTAATTCATGAATCTCACCGTATCCAAAATATTGATCCACTCCTTAGTTAAGTCAGACCCACCATTTGCATAGACTGGATTCCTAATTGAGTCTCTCACCGTATCCAAAATATTGAGCCCAACTCATCCTCCAGCCCATAGCATCCAATGCCTAATAGACATGGTTGCATCTTTCCGGTGCAACTGAGCCACTGTATCCAGTCGAGAACAATCAACCCCGGGAAGGGCCCGCACATCTACAATGGTGGAAGACCTCAGACTTAATCTTTTCTTAGGGAAGAATTGATTCAGGTCTCATTAAACTAGACTTGTCATAGTCATAACAATTATGACTAACCTAGTGGCATGGGTTAGCTCGGATTATTGACCACCTCAAGATCAGAACTGAGTCAACAGATATGGCCAGGTAAGTGAGATCGGTGGAAGGGATATGCCATTAACTCGTACAAGAATGCATTCAGGTCGAGTAGCTTCCAATTAAAAATCAGTCGGTCGTATGTGCCAAACTTACCTTAGACACCAAATTATTGAGTCAGAACCAATTGGGTTAGCCTACAATCCAGACTCTAACCTCTGAGCCTAATTAGGTCTTGCTTGATCGTGACTCGATCTTGACCCAGACTTAATCCTATTAGGCTGGTCAATTTAAGCATTGTTGATCCCATCTAACCAACTCTTGATTCGGTTTGATCAACCGCTTAGACCTAATTGAGCTACCCAAGCCCGAACCCAGTATTATGAATATGTCTTAGATCTAAAATTCTTAATTTTAGACCTAATTAATATTTCATAATCTTAATTTTTAATTAAGTAGGGTTCATAAATAAAATATGCACAATAAATCCTAGGGTTTCAGGATCTAGGGTTTTGCAGAAAGTAAGTTTTGGATTTCTGATTAAGGACGAAATGCAGCACCCCTACACATCATAAGAACACCCCATCGGATGGGAGGAGAGGGCCTTTAAATCCTTCTTCGTTCTTATGATCGGACGGCCAAGAGGAATGCCTTAATCAGGAACATGTAATACTACAAAATAGTTTTAGATCTATATCATATATCTCATATACAAATTAGATCTAATCATGGCATATTTTGCATACATCTCATGTATCGAATCATGCATATTTTTCAGATCTAAATTATCTCATAATAATCTAAAAAATTAGATTTAAATTGATCTTATCAAAATAAACTCTAATCTAGATAACTATGTAGAACTATTCTACAACTAGTCTAGACATGCATCAATCATATCTCATATGATGTTTAAAATTAAATAATTTTTATTTACTATTTTTTAGATATTATTATAATAATTATAATATCAAAAAATAGTAAATAAATAGATCTAAAATATGATTTAATCAAATTAAATTATAAACATGCAAGACTATTCTATAGAACTATTCTATTTTAGAACTAGTCATGCATATTTTCTAATCTTAGATCCAAATTATTTAATTTTAATTTTTTCTAATTTTAGATCTGATCACATCTCATGTGACATCTAAAATTACTTATTTTTTAATTAAAATAAATTTAAAATTAGATCTAAATACTTTAGAACCTTGGCTCTGATACCAGTTGAAGGAAAAATCCTGATTTTTTGGATCAGGTTCGTTCAGATCTGATCGGATCAAGAGATATATTTTAAAAATTTTTTCTTTGATCTAAATCAGATCTGAAATATTTTAGATCTAATTTTTATTATTTTAATAATTAAAATAAAATATAGATAAATTAAATCAAATTTAATTTATCTTGATGTAGGGTAATCCTATTATCCGTTGATGATCCTATAAGCAGCGGAAGGTTCTGGATCTAGCCATGCAAGTGCCTGGCCTCTACCAATATCCACTTAGGCTGGATCTGAAGATCCTCTTCTTCTCTATCATGTCTCCAAAAATTAGATCTGAATCTGATTTGGAGGATCTTCAAAATAGCTTTCGAAGATCAGCAGTTGTCCTTTGCAGCAGCGCAGCCTTCTAGCTTTCTGTCGCCTTTCTCTCACCTAGATTGCACCAACTGGGATCCCAAACTACTTTGGGCATGGAGAGGAGAGGGAGAAGATGGACTTGGCATGGAGGAGGAAGAGAGAGGCAGCCTTGGGGCATGGAGAATTATGTGTTTTTTGAGTTGGGCGCAGGGTCTTATTTATAGACTATGCGTGATCCAACTCCTCTTCATCCCAACCAATCACAATCCTTTGTGAAATCAGATCTAAATCTGATTGGTGGGAATAGAGTCCCTTGGATTCATCCTTAGATGGCACCTAAGACCAGTCAAAGTTGGTTCTTAGGAGGAGTCTAATCGGAATCCAATAAGGAGATGGAGTCCCTGTCCAATAGGGACTCCTGGGCGCCTCAAACTTGGGCGCATGCCACCCTTGGCGTGCGCCCTCCTCCTTGCCAATTTCTGATAGGAGGACAAGCCCCCACCAGCTCTCCAATAGGTGCATGACACATGGACAGAAGTCAAAGTATCAATGGTCAATATTTGACCAGTCAAAGGTCAACTTTTGACCAAAGTCAAAGGACGAAAAATGGTAGGTGACCAAAAATGGCAGGTATTATCTTACAAAATAAGATAATTCTTTTCTGACTTGGACAGGCTCTAGTTAGACCAAGTGAAGGCCTCTGATCGAGCATAAATTCCTTTGGCTTAGTCAAGACAACTATTTATGATAGTAAAAGAAGAACGTTAGGTTCAATCGAGTGCTAGCACGATTTTCTTGAACCTAATTGAATCTCATTCAGATCAATTGAACTGGATCAGTTCAATTGATGATCACCAGATTCAAACCCTTATTTGTGTGACCCAGTTAGGATTCAGTTCTGTATGGTAATGGGATATGTCATGATCTCTATCATCGACATCATCAAAACTTCTTTTGATGGATCAAAACTCTTCTGATTCGAACAGCTAGAATGATCGATCATCTAAATCATTCTAATTGCTTCCAAAATCCACCAGTGACACCTAGCAGTATATGGTGGCAACCCATCAGAGCTGAATGCGAACCTCTTGGTGCAGCTACCTGTGTGATTAAGTTCTTCTATCTTGAGCTCCGATCAGATTAGGGTTAAGGTGAACTCGTCAAACCCTAGTTTCTGTCATATGATGTAATCATTCGATTCAAGTCCGATGTGAAAATCTAAATAGAAACTCTTTCTATTATTTCACTCTACCATGGCCATGGGCTTCTAGACTTGATTCTCATGATCATCATAGGGCTGCTCCTCTACCACCGAGGTAGATAGATTCCATCTTGATGCAATCCAGTTCCTACAATGAACATGCTATAGCCAACATACACCTCAGGGTTCTGAATGGCTAGGAGATCGAGTTATGGTGTAGTCAAACTATAACACCCTCAAGGTGAACTATCGATGCACCTCAGGTCAAAGAATCAGACACACCACTACAGCATCGAGTCAGTCATTGATGAGAAGGTAGACTTCCTAATGACTACTCGAGGTGGTCACGCTCAATGCCCTCATTCTCTAACGAGTACTTGTACTCTCGCTTCGGTGTCTCCACATTATAGACTCAAGACTCATCTACTAAAGAGAAGTGGTTGTACACCAACCTTTTGGATCAATCATCATCCTCGTGATGATCCTATGGTCGGGAGCATTTTATGAGTTAATAATGATTATTCATGCCTTAAATTTTTAACTTTTAAAAATATAAATTATCATTACTATTAACTCAAAGGATCTATCACAGACACTAAATACACATATATCATAGAAAATAATCTATTTTATTGATTATAGTTAAAATTATAATTTTGCCCCTAGAAGTGTATTACAAGTGTCGGTCAATTCTAGCTTCTAGGGCACATATATCTAATAGGTTATTATTGATTGACTTACTAAATCAGCCCACTTTTTATTCTTTCAAGTTGGTACTTCATTTGATAAGTTAGCACGGATGTATATTGATGGAATAGTGCGCTTACATGGTGTACCGATAAGTATTGTATTTGATGAGATCCATGGTTTGTATCCAAATTTTGGAAAAAATTTCAAGATGCCATGGGAACCGAATTGAGGCTTAGTACTGCTTATCATCCACAAATCGATGGCCAATCAAAAAGGATAATTCAAACTCTAGAAGACATGTTGAGAGCTTCTGCTTTCGATTTTGGAGGACATTGGGATGATCATGTAGCTCTAATTGAAGCCTATAATAATAGTTTTCATTCTAGTATCAAGATGACACCCTATGAAGTCTTATATGGAAGGAAGTATAGATTTTCTTTGCATTGGGACGATGTTGGTGAAAGGAAATTGATAGATCCTGAGTTAATCCAGGATGCTAAAGAGAAAATTCATCTGATCAAAGAAAGACTCAAGATAGTACAAGATAGACAAAAGAGTTGGGTAGATAGAAAAAGGAGAGAATTGGAATTTTAAGTCAGCGATTTTGTCTTCTTGAAAGTATCACCCACGAAAGGCATCATAAGATTTGGGAGGCATGGCAAGCTAAGTCCACACTATGTTGGGCTTTTTGAAGTCTTGGCTAGGGTAGGAGATGTTGCTTACAAACTAGTCTTGGCACCAAAATTGTCAAAAGTGCATAATATCTTCCATGTTTCTCTACTGAGAAAGTATGTACCTGATCCAAATAATATGATAGAGTATGAGCCATTACAAGTTCACAAAGATTTAACTTATAAGTTCCCTCTTCGAATTATTGGAGCAAGTCCTAAGATAGCATATAATTTTATATGTGAAGATTCAGTAGAGCAATCATGAAGAATGAGAGGCTACCTGAGAACTTGAAGATGATATGAAGACAAAGTATTCTCATTTATTTGTAAAAGAAGGTATGCCAAGTTTCGACGATGAAACTTTGTTTTAGGAGAGGAGAATGTAATAACTGATCCAATAGACCAGCCCAATATGATTTAAGCCCATCTTCAGCCCACGAAAAAAAAAATCGAAATGAATGAAGACTTCCAATGGGAGTCTTCTTCTCTTCGTGCCCAACTTGGATTAGGACTCCTAGGGCTTTCCAAGCCCTAGGAGATCTTCTATAAAACCTTTTTCCCTCTCTTCTCCAAGGCCATCGAACAACATGGAGTCTCCCTCCCTTTTCCTTCTCTCTCTATTCTTTCATTGAATCTGTGGAGACCTTCCTTGTGCTCATCGAAGATCCTCGCCGGAGCAGACATCGGAGCCCAAGGTATGCATTGGACCATCTTCATCTCTTTCTCTCCTTCCTTCCATATCCTTGTGTATAGCCGCCGGCCATCGGACTCACCAAAAAACATGCCAAGAAGCCAACCCTTTGTTTTCCCCTATTCTAATTGAGCCTTATTTCTTTTTTTTTTGGCCACCGGTGTCACCACTCGTGGTGCCGCACCTCTAGGTTGTGACCCCACCTACCAGCAATCTTCTTTGAAGGTTTTGGCTGTCAGTGATCGGCCAAAGATTGAAAAAATTGAAGAAAGGGGACAGTCCCTTATTTTTCTAAAATTTATCTTTTTTTGATGGCTGGCCACCTGCTGTTGGATGCCCTTTTGCTCTGCCATCGTCGGTCACTTGTGTTGCCATCCCATTGCCGGTCCTCCGGCTATTGGTCATCAATCATTTGTCCATTTAATCGGCCAAGAAAAGAAAAGAAAAGTAAAAGAAGAAGAGACAGAAAGTCCTCTCTCTTGTATCTCTAAGGTTTTCTCTCTCCCATGTTTCTTCATCTATTTTCTCTTTATTTTTTCTCTCTAAGAATACCTATAGGCCTTAAAATGAGTTAAACCTTCCTTTTTTAAGGACTCATGTTGGTTCTAGCAAATTGACCCCGAATCACATTTGTGTCTTGGTGGTCTATTAGATTAATCACCTAATCAACCATTATTTTTATTATTTTAAATTTATTGATTAAAAATTAATTAAAATTTAATATTTTAAATAGAAATACCTGACTCATTCAACGAAGCCTAAAGATTTAGAACGACCAAGATAAGTGAATCTCATGCTCCTTATTTATTTTAAAATTATCAACTTTTTCATGCAAATGAACTATTATTCATGAAATCATATTTTTCATAAAATAAGGATCAACATATGAGATATGAAAGAGCATATTTTATTAATTGATTTCATGAATATGTTTTATGAAAATAGCATGTTTATGAACCATGAATTTAAATATTTTTTTCATCTAAGTGTATGTATATTTTAAGAAAAAGATATAAGAAATTTAAAGGCTCTCAGATAGCTATGAATGAATTTTTATTGAAAAAGTCGACACCAGGAGCTAGCATCCATAAGAAATATGGCCCCATCAATGGATTTCAAGTTGGCACAAGAAATAAGAATCCAATCGATTAAGAAATATGGCCCTATCATGGGTACAGTAGTAACCTTAGCACGAATATCTATGATGAGCAGAATTTTGAAACATGACATGATCAAGAATGATTTATGAACCATATTTATAAAATTTCATGATTTATGCATGCATTATTGGTTTATGACTTGTTTTATATTATGCTCTATGAAATGTTTTATTTGCTATATTTGTTACTTTCTAAATATTGCATTGTCATGAAAAAACTTATGCTTGATCTGGTAATTAAGAAAGCATACATTTTACTTACTGAGCTAGTGTAGCTCACATCTTTTTATTTTTCTTTTTTTTTTATAGAGAATTAAGGTTAGGATCGATGAGGGATCCAAGCTTGGGGCTTTATGTAGTAGGTTTGAAAATTTTGGTAGCTGTACTTAGTTTAATAAACGATCATGAACATACAATGGATCATTTATGAATTTTGATACTTGAATCTTAGTTTTGATTTTTGGATTTAGATGCTCTGAACTAGTTTTGGTTTAATTAAGAATTTGATTTAAAATTTTTTATTATTTTTATTTATGATGCATCTATTATTCAATTTAAGAAAATAAATATTGGCTATGCATTGTCGAGGGCAGTATCCCTTGGTAGCACGATCGTGTTATGTTCCGAATTTGGGGCGAAACACCATCAACATAGAATGAACCTGTTCTAAGGAAAAATTCTATTGCACTGCCAAGAAGCAGTTAAGTTGGATAGGTCTTAAGAAACTTCTTTTGCCTCCCATGCAATGTTGCATCCCAGCAGGATTGTGCAAGCACCATGTAGAAATAATAATTAATGTGACATAATTCCTTGTCTAACATAATTCTAATTCAAGAGACTAAGGTCGTGTCGCCTTCCTAGGCTTTTCTTCAATCCTTGGATGGGTCTCATATAGGGATGGCAATCAGATCGAATCAGATATAAATGGGTCGGGTCATATACAGGTCGGGCCAAATAATTTCTAACCTAAATTTGACTTGTTTATTAAATGGGTCAAATTTTGAAACCCAAACTTGTCCCATTTAATAACCAGATTACCTAACTCAACCTATATGACTTGTTTATCAGGTAACCCAATAAAAAAAGAAGAAACAAAGAGAGATCAGAGAGCGGAGAGGGGTCCTCACCTTTTGTCATGCCCCGAAGCTAAATTTAAATTAAAATTAAAATTTGGGAACATGAATAGCTACCTCATATATACAGAGAACTATCCCTATAGACATGCAAGACATTCAACCTATCGAAAACTTTAATATAATATAAAATATAATTATTTTATCATAGATGAAAGTATAAATAGAATAACTAGCTACTGCACGTAATATTACTAAACTTTTAAATTTTACAAAACTTATTTTAGTTACACAATATCATTAAATAGTTTCTTCCTCGAGAACTATCTACCTTTTCAGATCGGCCTCTCTTCTATACACAACCCAAAATCCAAGTCTGACCCCAAAAGTTAGATCCCGAAACTCTGAAAACAACATATGAAGGTTTATGAGTTTCACGGCTCAGTAAGTAATAGATACATTTATAAAATAGATCTAAATCATGATGATAAGCAATTAAATACATAATATAAAATGTAAGGTCAATCTAATCAATATCAAGATTAAAATTATACAATTAAAAATTATCGAGATGCAACCTTATGCCTACTTTTCTGTTATAAGAAATTAATAGATGATAAAAGAGTCCAATATATACTAAATTACATAATACCATACTTAAACATGGGTACCTACTTCTTTTTAAATCTACAGCCCCTATTGTTGCACCACGATTACCCCCATGGTAGGGGATCTCAATCTACACTTGTCCCTATGGTGGGAATCTCAAGTTCATGCTTGTCCTCGTGGTGAAAATTTCAAGTCCATGCTTGCCCTTGTGGTGGGGATCTTAGTCAGTACTTAAGAGGAATTTGATATTAAAGAGAAGTGATTGAGAAATTGACTTGAGGAGCGGAAATTGCTGAAAATGAGAAGAAAAATCTATGCAGCAAATTTTTAATTACTTGAGGAAGGGAGAGGGATCTTAAAGGATGCTTTGAGGGAATCAAGTATCAAGGTGGAATAATAGCTGGCTAGAGGTGAGTGATTTTCATCTATATATGATGTTTTCAAAGTATTTTTGCTATATAAAAAGACGTATTGAAAAGTAAGTTTCTCAGTATTTCGTAGCTTACATATCGGTAAACAAGCATGGATAAAAGTATGGTTTTTAAATAGCATGTGTATATTGCATACGCAAGTAATTTATGCATATAATCTTAATAAGCAAGGCTTTGGTAATCTTAAATGAGTAGTACAGTGATATCTAATGTAGTTTCATCTCTTACATGGTTTACTTTGTTTATGTGCCATGAAGGCTTATTGATATTTGTGATATCTGATGGGACTGCTTATATTGTGAGGATTGATGGTGCTGTCAAGTCTTGGGAGGCCACAGGAGGAGCCAGGATGTTGGCTTCAGGAAGACTAGAATATGTGTGGTCCTAAGGCTAGGACAGAAATTATCCTAGGATGGAGGCGGTGTGTAGCCCTCCACGGGCTTAAGGTCCAGGTATTGAGAGCCTTGAGGAACTTGGTTGGTGCTTCGGAGACCTGGGACACAAGATAGAGTAAGAAAATAAAGTTGGAGTATGAAGACTGCAGAAAAAAATTTTCTACAAGTTATCCAGCTCAGTCTCAGACTGGGTTGGCTAAGTCTTAGTGGACAGGCCAAATAGAAAGGCACATTTTGGGATTGCAGGCATGGCATACAACTAGGTCGGCTCAGCCTAATAAACCAAAGTCAGAGCATGAAGACTGTAGAAAAGAACTTTTCTACCTGTTAGCCGACTCAGTCTTAGATTAGGTCGGCTGAGTCTCAATGAACAGGCCAAACAAAAAGGCACATTTTGGGACTACAGACATGGCATGCAATTGGGTCGACTCAGTCTGAAATTAAGATTGAGCCGACCCAGTCTCAAGTTAGCCGCTTAATGCTGAGATTGAGCCAGCTCAGTGCGTAGGTAGAGCTACGTGGAGGGTCTATTTAGGGCTAAGATAGGGACTTATCCTAGGAGTCTTAAGGCCTGATTTGAGAGGTCTTAATGGGCTAACTCATGTATGGATCAGGTTTAGATGGAATGAGAGCATGGGAGACATGGGTGTACATGAACTCGATGAGTGCTTTGGTGTATATGGGCTCGATGAGTGCTTTTATGTATTGGGTTAGCCAGAAGAGTTTTTGGTCAGATCTAATGGCTATGTATAAATACATATATTATATTAGAATTTTCATTGATGCAATCAATGTAGATCTTTTCTTCCGCAATCTCTCTTATCTCTTTTCTCTAGTGTTGTTGCTTCTTGAAGAAGCTCTAGAGAGAGGGGGCGCCTCCCTCAAGCCCAAGAAGGGAGGCGCCCCAGCATAGATCTAGGTGATGATCTATGATATGTTGCCTTAGAGAACGTTAAAGATCTCTCCATATCCATGCTAAAGATCAAGAATTTTCTTAATATGGTATCAAAGCTTGGTGATGCTAGGATAATAATTGGTATTTGAGCTAGGTGATGCCATGGTGATGCGTCAACACATATGTGGATGTGAATATGGTGTGATTTTTCTTATAAGAGTGTGTCATGGAACTGCTCATATATGGATATGATTATTGTATGATTTTTTCTATGAGAGTATGTCATGAGATTGCTCATATATGGATATGATTATGGTGTGATTCTCCTATAAAAGAGTGTCATAGGTTTGCTCATACATAGATGTGATTATAGTATGATTACCCATGTGAGAGTGTATCATGGGACTGCTCACATATGGATGTGATTATGCTATGATTTTTCCTATGAGAGTGTGTCGTGGGACTGCTCATATGCAGATATGATTATGGTGTGATTTTTTCTATGAGAATGTGTTATGGGACTGCTCATATGAGGATGTGGTTGTGATGTAGATACTCATTTGAAACTCTATGGAATTATATGACTATGGTATCATTAGTAGTAAGCAAAGGTTTGTACTTTATCGAAACTTTTATATGATTCATATTTATTTTGCTCAACTATTTAGAAGCTTATTGATACATGCTATGCATTGTAGTATAATAAGTATAGTTAGTTTTCCATTGATGGTTGTAGAGCTGTCAGCAGGTCGGATCCAGACCTGAGACCCATAGGTATTTATCCGACGGGTCCAGGTCTGGTACTAGTATTGGATCCATTTAAAAAGACTCAAATCTAGACTTGATAAACTATGATATAAATAGATAGGATCTATGAAAATTATCATAAATTTATCATTAAAAGTATTAATTTATTAATTAATTTATCCTTATTTTTAAAAATTAAATATTTTTATTTATAATTTTTAAAAAATATATTTTATCAATGGAAAGAGCTCATCTTTTTTGTCACAACGAAATAAGTTTGGAGCAAATCAGAGTTAAAACGGACCTAATATGAATTTTTAAAGAAAAGCTATATATAAATTATTTTGACTCAGCCAAGTCGACGCGCCAAGCCAAGCCACCGTATCCAGCTCAGCCGGTGCATCAGCTAGCCAGCCTAGTACCGAAGCTGGCCTACAAGCCAAGCCCGCAAAGCCCACTGGTCCACGAACCCATGCATAGACCGCCAGCTTAGCAACAGGCAGCGAACATAGGCCATCACGCGGTGGACCAAGACCCTTAAAGGGTTTACAAAAAATCTATCATGGCTCATGGGGCATTTTGGTCTTTTCATGTGGCGACAACAGCCGTTGATTGATCATGGCTTATGGTGTGGTTGGTCTATGTGATCCACTTGCACAGTATTGCACCATCCAATGGTCCTGGTGGTTCCCAATGAAGATCGAATGGTCGGAAGAGATTCCTATTTTGATTCAAATTCTACAGCCTCCCTGATCATGATTGGACAACTGCACGTGTTTCAGGTGTTGATCGAATGACTGATATAAAATTTGATGGTGATTAAGCTCTCCAGCGCACAATCCAATGGCTCTGGATGCTCCAAAGCTTCGATTGGATGGCCAGCGTTCAATCTGACTAGGAAAAGGATTATGGTGCAATTTCTGGTGCAATCCAATAGCCAAAACTCTCTAGATCAACTCCATCCAACATCCAAAATTAATTCCAACCTAATCAAGGCTTTTCCAGCAAGTTTTTAAGCAATTTTTGGATGTTTGATCCCCATCTGACTGTCGGACTTCATCTAGAAGAGCAAGACGCATCTAGGACTATTTTAAATCCAATTTTTGCCAGAATTTCTTTATATTTTGCCGATCAAAACTCTCCTTAGTCCCATATTACCTAGAAACAAAGGATCCGGCCCTCCTAACTCTATAAATAAGTCCTCAGGCCTCTAGAATTTAGTATCTTTGGTCAAGAGAAAGCTATGGTCCAGAAAGGGAGCCATGTGCTTGGGTTCAAGGATGCTTTAAGGCAACAAGGGCTGTGAAGAAGAGCTGTCTCCTATGCCTTCTTCATGTCGATGCCGATCCAAGATCGAGATCACATCTTTTCTATTTTTTCTTTCTTTTCTGCTCTTTTTAAATTTCATGTATTTAAAATTTAAATTGATACAAATTTTATTTTCTGCTCTTTAAATTCTAGTATTTTGATTTTTATTCTTTAATTTCTTCCTCTTTAAATTCTGCTGCTTTATTTTAATTGCTCTTTAATTTAACTGTAAGTAAATACTAGGATCTAACTAGTAGATCTTAGTACAAAGTTTATTTTTTTTGCATCATTTAATTTTTATTTTTTATTTTATAATTTTATTTTTCAACTTCAACTTTATCTTCAAAATTTTTTTGATAAAATTAAAGATTTTAAAACTAAAACACTTCCTTTTCTGTGGATTTGACCCGACTCACTACTTACTATCTATTTTTTAAGTGATTTAAGAAGTCAAAATTAAATTGATAAATATGATATCTTAATGACAATATCGTATTCTTATCAAGTTTTTGATGCCATTATTGAAGAAAAAATAGATGCTATTTTTTTATTTTTTTAATTTTCTTATAAATTAATTATAAATAAAATGTTAAGTTCTTTAATTTTTCTTGTAAATATTGCTTACTAATTTTTTCTTATTTACTTTACAGAAAAAGAAGAAAAAGAACAAAAAAGAAAAAAAATTTAGGGCAAGGAGAAAACTTTCAATTTTGCTTGGTGAGATCAATCCTAACTCTAGATCTCTTTTTTTTATTATTTATTTTATTTTTAATTTAATTTAAAAAATATTTACTTAAATCTAATTAAAAGCTTCATGATAAGAATAGAAATTCTAATTGCTTAGAGCATCCATCATATTAAATTTATTTTTATTTTTATTTTTCTATTTGGTGATTGCTGGAGACAAAGTAAGCTCTCAAGTTCAATCAATTTTATGCATCTAATTTAGTTGCATAGAACCCCTTATCTAAAAGTGATTGTCTATACTCATTCTTCAAGCAACTTAAGGGCAACATCCATTAAATAAGATAAGGTTGGAATTTGATCATCCTTTCTTGGCCCACAAACAACCAACCAGCATTCTGCATTGATCTAAGTCTTTAATTTTAAAATCAATTAGACATCGGCCTTAGGAACTCAAGCTCATTAGGACAAAAAATCCTAAGAGTTGGATTGGGTTAGGGTTAGTCAACTTAACTGGTGTATAAGGCAAGTGATTCAGGAATGACTGGGCTTGAAAGAATGTGGTTTATAATTAGTTCTGTTAGCTTACTTGGCCAAGCACAATTGGTGTTTAAGGCAAGCAATGGGGAGACTCGCACCGATCTTATACTTATCTAGCCAGTTGATTGGCTAATCTTGTACTTGGAGGACAATCCTTAGTCATGACTGATTGCCTAACTTGACTGCTAACTAAAAATATCAAACCTAATTAAACCTAATTCTTCTATTTCTTCTTAGTTTTAGGACTCCATAGGACCTCTTTTTTCATTCTTCTCCTTTTTTCTTCTAAAAATAAAATAAAATAAAAATTAAATTTAATTAAATTAAAAATAATAATAAAATAAATAAAATAATAAAAAATTTAAAAAAAGTATATAAAAATTTTAAAAAATAATAAAATAATAAAAATAATAAAAAAAATTAGAAAAATCTAAAAACTTTTGGACCACACATTAGGGTCGCACTAGTATAATACAGTAGGAGATCGCTTTCTTTGACTTAGTTGAACCAAATCATAAAATTGAATGGCTGAACCATATTAAACCTAATAGTCAAATGGCTTGAAATCTTAGAGAACCATCTAGGTAAATGAAGAAATATTTTATTTTTTTCATCTATAATCCATCGACTTGTATCCAATTATCTGATATTCATGCTACCCACTATGAGATCAAGCCGACCATAATCCAGATGCTCCTATCTTTCTATGGAAATACCAATGAAGATTCTTAAAAGCATCTGGATGAATTTTTAGAAATCTGCTCTACAGTGAAGATTCAAAATTTTTTTGATAATATTCTTAGACTAATTTTATTCTCTTTATCATTAAAAGATAAAACCAAGTATTAGCTTAGCACAATAGGGAGACCAATCAAAACTTGGGCTAAATTGCAAAGTAAATTTCTTAACAAATTTTATTCCATAGGTCGAACCAACATCATGAGGCGAGCTATCACTAAATTTGTTCAGCTTTCAGGAGAACAAATTCACGAGTCATGAAAGAGACTTAAGAAACTTCTTAAAAAATGCCCACATCATAGTCTATCTAAGTGGCAAATAGTTCAAGTTTTTTATGAGGATTTAAGAGACCAATATAAATAAATGATAGATGCATCTTGTGGAGGTACATTCATGAGTAAAAATGATGACGAAGCCTATGCCTTGTTTGAAATCTTAAGTAAAAAATTAATTAATCATGTTTCATTATCTTTCTACCAAAAGTGGGTAGGGATCCATGAATTTAAACATCCAAAATCTAGTCCTAAAGTTGACTCAAATCTGATAAATAAAGTAGACCTTCTTATCCAGAAATTAGATCAACTCTCAATCCTAGATCAACAATCTCCTGTATAAAATACATTACCTTTTAATTATCAAAAGATTTGCTCAATCTGTGCTAGCCCAACACATCATGTGAGCAAATGTCCCATGGCAGCACAGTTTTTACCTTCTATCTAAAAATAAGTTCAAGTTGTACAAGGCTACTCCAAGCCGATTAATGATCCTTTTTCAAATATATATAACCCAGACTGAAGCAACCGTCCTAATTTTTTTTGGATACCTCAACATACTCAGGCTCAGATCCAAATTCCATCAGTACAAAATTATCAGAATAAGCTCCAATGCCAAAACTATGCCTATAATAATGGCCAGTCTAGTCAGTCCATTCAGCCATTGCATTACAATTAGCCATCATATCCACCTCCTCAAAAAACTAATCTAGCTGATGATAGATTTAACCAACTATAACAACTAATTTTGATTCAACAACAATCTATCACCAGACTAGAAGCTCAAATAGGATAATTAGCTGAGTCTAACATGAGGAGAGAACTAGGTCAATTATCGAGCCAACCGATTCTTATAAATAATCTACCTATTATTCACCAACCATCTGGATTGAATTATCAATCTAATGTCCCACCTAAGAATCCATAATTTGAGAATGCCAAAGTAATTTTTGAACTTAAAAATTATAGAATTTTTATGAAAACTTACCAAGATCAGGTGAGGGAGGCTAGTACTGATGCTAGCCAAAATAAGAATATAGAAAAAAAGGTTAATATTGAAGCTAACCACATAGAAGAACTTGAGCTCGAAACTAATACTAATTCTGGTTTCAATTTAAATGAGATAAACATACGAAAAAAGAGAATAGATGATTTATTTGGGATCTATAAATCTAAAATCCTATTTCCTTTAACCCTAAAAGTGGTTTTCCTTATAAAAATCAAAAGGCATGTAATGAAGTATCAATTGAGTCATTTAAGCAAGATCATATTAATTTACCTCGAGAACTAAAACTATTTTAAGTCACCTTTTCAGTATCCATTGAATCAAATTTATCTCCTAATCCAAAAACTCAATTCATGAGTATTTTAGAAGAACAAATAGGAGAAATTTTTAGAAACAGGGGCCTGAGAATAGGGTCATGAAATATTTTCTCATAATTAATAATGAATATATTAATAATGGGATAACAAACTATCTTTCTGAGATTGGCAATCCAAAATCATTAGAATTTATCAATCCAGTATTTGATATGGGATAAGTAAGCTATCTTGTGTCTGACTGAAGACAGTAAACTTCACGCTTGTTGGAAGGCAACCAATATTTAGTTTTTTTCATCTAATCTATTTTTTTTAGTTTATATTCTTTCTAGATCATTTTGAATAAGTTAGAGGGAGAGTCTAAATTTTCAAGAACCATATAGGACCATATACATATTGAGTCAGATGTATTCTTTCTTATTCTTTATTATATCCTTTATTTTTTCTTCTCCATTGAGGACAATATCGATTAAGTTAGGATAAGAATAATATAAAAATTTTTAAATTTTTTTAAAGTCCTCAAAAAAGTTAGTATTTAGCATTTAGACATCCGATTATGCTTAAGAATCGAGTTGAACTAAGCATTTTTGAAAAAAATGATACATAGACCAGAGAATTTATGAGATATTGAGAGATCAAGTATTAAGAAAATTCAATAAAGAGTTAAGTCTAGAACATAAAAATTTTTCTTTGAGTAATTCTAATTTTTTCTACCAGCATCAAAGAAGAGTCTACTTTTTATGGATTTATGTAGGCTAACTATATATTTCTTCCTAAAAAAATAAAATAAAATAGTTTTTAAATACTTTTTATTGAGTAATTGGGCCTCTTTGCCAAAGCAAGCATTGAGTTTCATGTCAAAAGATACTAGAAAGGGTAAGAAAGCTTGTTGTAAAGCTAGTCTTAACTCGTAGACTGTTTGATTCGAGCTAGTAAGCTCGAGGAATATTTTATGCCTAGTATCCTAAAGCCAACTGGTTTGAAAGTTATTAGCCCAAGACTCGCTATATAGATCAAATAGAAAGCTTAATAAGTTGAGGCATTCAATAGTAGAACAATGTTAAAAATATATATATATATATTGATTTTCCATCGAGTAATCGAGTCTAATTGCCTAAGCAATGATATTCGTATCAAAAAGTGAGCAATATGAATAAAAAAATTCAATAATTAAAGGATGGAAGTAACAATACACTTGCCCATATAAAAATTTAGATGATTCAAAGATAAAGGTACAAATAATTTAAAAAAGTTTAAAAAAGTTGAATATTTTTTAGTTAATTTTTATATTAGTAAGTACTAATGACATACCGCTCTCATGCTCTACTGAATATCAATGATTATTTTAAAAATTATTCAGATAAAATTCAAAACTTTAAAGCTTAAAAGATATCTAAAACTAAATTTTTTCTTTACTCGAGGATGAGCAAAGCTTAAGTTGGAGGGTGTGATAATTACCATAAATTCATCATTAAAAATATTAATTTATTAATTAATTTATATTTTTTAAAAAAATTAAATATTTTTATTTATTATTTTTATGAAATATATTTATCAATAGAAAGAACTCATTTTTTTAGTCATAATGAAATAAGTTTGGAGCAAATCGGAGTTAAAAGGGATCAAATATGAATTTTTAAAGAAAAAATATATAAAAATTATTTCGGCTCCGCCGACGTGCTCAGCCAAGCTGGCGTGCCAAGCCAAGCTGCCGCACCTAGCTTAGCAGGTGTGCCAGCTAACCGGCCCAGTAGCAAAGTCGGCCCATAAGATGAGCCCGCAAAGCCCACTGGTCCACGAACCCATGCATAGACCGCCAACTTAGTAACAGGCGGCGAATCACAGGTCGCCACATGGTGGACCAAGAACCTTAAAAGGTTTACAAAAGATCTATCATGGCTCATGGGGCATTTTGGTCTTTTCATGTGGTGATAGTAGGCACTAATTGGTCATGGCTTTCGGTGTGGTTGGTCTATGTGGTCCACCTGCATAGTATTGCACCATCCAACGGTCCTAGTGGTTCCCGATGAAGATCAAATGGTTGGGAGAAATTCCTATTCTGATTCAAATTCTACAGCCTCCCTGATCATGATCGAACGGTCGCATGCATTTCAAGCATTGATGCAATGGTTGATATAAGATTCGACGGTGATTAAGCTCTCTAGTGTGCGATCCAATGACTCTGGATGCTCTAAAGCTTCGATCGGACGACCAGCATTCAATCTAACTAGGAAAAGGATTATGGTGTGATTATAGCATAATCCAATGGTTGAAACTCTCTAGATCAATTCCATCCAACGGTCAAAATTAATTCCAACCTGATCAAGGCTTTTCCAGTGAGTTTTTAAGCAATTTTTGGACCATTTGATCCCCATCTGACTGCCAGACTTCATCTAGAAGAGCATGACGCATCCAGGACTATTTTAAATCCAATTTTTGCCAAGATTTCTCCATATTTTGTCAATAAAAACTCTTCTTGGTCCCACATTGTCTAGAAACAAAGGATCCATTCCTCCTAACTCTATAAATAAGTCTTCAGGCCTAAAGAATTCAATGTCTTTGGTCAAGGAAAAGCTACGGCCCAGGGTGGGAGCCTTGCTTGGTTCAAGGCAGCTTCAAGACAATGGGTGCTGTAAAGAAGAGCTGTCTCCTACACTATCTTCATACCGACGTCGATCCGAGATCGAGATCACATCTTTTCTAATTTTTCTTTCTTTTTTGCTCTTTTTAAATTTCATGTATTTAAACTTTAAATTGATGCAAATTTTATTTTTTGCTCTTTAAATTCTAGTCTTTTAATTTCTATTCTTTAATTTCTTGCTCTTAAATTCTGCTACTTTATTTTAATTGCTCTTTAATTTAACTACAAGTAGATGCTAAGATCTAACTAGTAAATTTTAGTACCAAATTTATTTTTTTGCATCATTTAATTTTTACTTTTTATTTTATAATTTTATTTTTTAACTTTAATTTTATTTTTAAAACTCTTTTTTTTATTTTTATAAAATCAAAGATTTTAAAACTAAAACATTATCTTCTCTATGGATTCGACCCGACTCACTACTTACTGTCTATTTTTAATCGATTTAAGAAGTCAGAATTAAACTGATAAATACAATGTCTTAATAACAGCATCATGCTCTTATCAAATTTTTGACTATATTACTAAAAAAATAAATATTTTTTTTATTTTTTTAATTTTTTTATAAATTAATTATAAATAAAATTTTATTTTCTTTAATTTTTCTTATAAATATTATTTATTAACTTTTTTTTATTTACTTTATAGAAAAAAAGAAAGAGAATAAAAAAAAAAAAATTTAGGATAAGGAGGAAACTTTCAATTTTGCTTGGTGAGATTAATCCTAACCCTAGATCTTTTTTTATTATTTATTTTATTTTTAAATTAATTTAAAAAATATTTACTTAAATCTAATTAAAAGCTTCATGATAAGAGTAGAAACTCTAATTGCTTAGAGCATCCATCATATTAGATTTATTTTTATTTTTATTTTTCTATTTGGTGATCACTAGAGACAAGGTAAGCTCTTAAGTTCAATCGATTTCATGTATTTAATTTAGCTGCATATAATCTCTTATCCGAAAGTGATCATGCATACTCATTCTTAAAGCAACTTAAGGGCAACTCCCATTAAACAAGATAAGATAGAAATTTAATCATCTTTTCTTAGTCCACAAATAACTAACCAACATCTTGCATTGACTTAAGCATTTAATTTTAAAATTAATTAGACATCAGCCCTAGAAACTCGAGCTTATTAGGATAAAAAATCCTAAGAGTTGGACTGGATTAGGATTAGTCAACTTAACTGGTATCTAAGGTAAGTGATTTAGAGATGATTGGGCTCGAAGAAAGGTGGTTTATAATTGATTCTATTAGCTTACCTGATCAAGCACAATTGGTATCTAAGGCAAGCAACAGGAGGACTCACACCGATCTTACACTTATCTAGCCAGTTGATTGGTTGATCTTACACTTGGAGGGCTTAAAGGTGATCTTGATAGTTAGGCGTTGTCTAGATCTAGGACAATCCTTAGTCATGATTGATTATCTAACTTGATTGCTAACTAAAAATATCAAACATAATTAAATCTAATTCTTCTCTTTCTTCTTAGTTTTAGGACTCCATAGGACCTCTTCTTTAGAACTCTTCTTTCTTTCTTCTTTTTTTCTTCTATAAAAATAAAATAAAATAAAATAATAAAAGTTAAATTAAACTAAATTAAAAATAATAATAATAATATAAATAAAATAATAAAATATATAAAAAATTTTAAAAATAATAAAAAAATAAAAAAATAAAAAAATAAAAAAAAATAAAAAAGTCTAAAAAATTTTAGACCACACGTTAGGGTTGCACTAGTATAATAAAGTAGGAGATCATTTTCTTTGATTTAGTTGAACCAAATCATAAAATTGAATGGCTGAACCATATTAAACCTAATAGTCAAATGACTGAAAATCTTTTAAAATCATCTAGACAGATGAAGAAATATTTTATTTCTTCTACCTATAACCCATCGACTTATATCCAATTACCTGATATTCATACTATCCACTATGAGATCAAGCCGACCATAATCCAAATGCTTTCATCTTTCTATGGAAACACTAATGAAGATCCTTATAAGCATCTAGATGAATTTTTAGAAATCTGCTCTATGGTGAAGATTCAAAATTTTTTTGATGATATTTTTAGACTAATTTTATTTTTTTTATCATTAAAAGATAAAGCCAAGTATTGGCTTGGCACAATAGGGAGACCAATCAAAACTTAGATCAAATTGCAAAGTAAATTTCTTAAGAAATTTTATCCCATAGGTCGAAACAACATCATGAGGTGAGCTATCACTGGATTTGCTCAGCTTTCAGAAAAATAAATTCACGAGTCATGGGAGAGACTTAAGAAACCTTTTAGAAAATGCCCACATCATAGTCTATTTAAGTGGCAAATAGTTCAAGCTTTTTATGAGAATTTAAGAGATCAATATAAATAAATGGTAGATGTATCCTATGGAGGTGCATTCATGAGCAAAAGTGAGGACGAAGCCTATACCTTATTTGAAATTTTGAATAAAAACTTAATTAATCATGCTTCGTTATCTTTTTATCAAAAGTGGATAGGAATCCATAAATTTAAACATCCAGAATCTAATTCTAAAGCTGACTCAAACTTGATAAATAAAGTAGATCTTCTTGCCCAGAAATTAGATCAACTCCTAACCCTAGATCAATAATCTTCTGTATAAAATATATTACCTTCTAATTATCAGGAGATTTGCTTAATCTATGCTAGCCCAACATGTCATATGAGTGAATATCCCATGGCTGCATAGTTTTCATCTTTTATTTAAGAATAAGTTTAAGTTGCACAAGGCTACTCCAAGCTGATTAATGATTCTTTTTCAAATATATATAACCCAGACTGAAGTAACCATCCTAATTTTTCTTGGATACGTCAACAGACTCAAGCTCAGATCCAAATTCTACCAGTACAAAATTATCAGAATAAGTTCCAATGCCAAAACTATGCCTATACTAGTGGTCAGCCTAGTCAGTCCATCCAACTATTGCATTATAATTAACCATCATACCCATCTTCTCGACAGACCAATCTAGTTGACGATAGATTTAACCAAGTACAATAACTAATTCTGACTCAACAATAAAATATCGCTAGATTAGAAGCTCAAATAGGATAATTAGCTAAGTCTAACATAAGAATAAAACTAGGTCAATTGCTGAGCCAACCAATTCTTATTATAAATAACCCACCTATTGTCCACCAATCATCTGGATTGAATTATCAATCTAATGTTCGACCTAAGAATCCATAATTTGAGAATGCTAAAGTAATTTTTAAACTTAAAGGTTATAGTATTCTTATGGACACATACCAAGATCAGGTAAGGAAGGCTAGTATCGATGCTAGCCAAAATAAGAATGTAGAAGAAGAGGTTAATATTGAAGTTAACTACATAGAAGAACCTAAGCTCAAAACTAGTACTAGTTCTAGTTCTAATTTAAATGAGATAAATATAGAAAAAAAGAGAGTAGATAATTTATCCGAGACCTATAAACCTAAAGTCATCTTTTCTTCAATCCTAGAAGCTGGTTCTTCTTATAAAAATCAAGAGGCATATAATGAAGTATCAATGAAGTCATTTAAGCAAGATCATATTAATTTACCTCTAGAATTGAAATCGTCTTTAGTCACCCTTCCAATATCCATTGAATCAAATTTATCTCCTAATCTAAAAATTCAATTCATGAGTATTTTAGAAGAACAAATAAGAAAAATTTTTAAGAAACAAGGGTCTGAGAACATGATCATGAACTATTTTTTCATAATTAATAATGAATATATCAATAATAAAATAATAAATTATCTTTCTGAGATTGGCAATCTAAAATCATTGAAATTTATCAATCTAGTATTTGATAGGGGATAATTAAGCTACCTTGTGCCTTGCTGAAGACGGTAAACTTAGCGCTTCTTAGGAGGCAACCAATATTTAGTTTTTTCATCTAATCTATTTTTTTAGTTTATTTTTTTTAGGTCATTTTGAATAAGTTAGAGGGAAAGCCTAAATTTTCAAGAATCATGCTGGAGCATATACATATTGAGTCAGATATATTCTTTCTTATTCTTCATTACATTCTTTATTTTTTCTTCTCCATTGAGGATAACGTCAATTAAGTTGAGGAAAGAATAATATAAAAATTTTTAAATTTTTTTAAAAATCCTTAAAGAAGTTAGTATTTAGCATTTAGACATCTGATTATACTTAAGAATTGAGTTGAACTAAGTATTTTTGAAAAAAAAATTGATGTACAGGCCAAAGAATTTATGAGATATTGAGGGATCAAGTATTAAAAAATTTAATAAAGAGTTAAATTTAGAATATAAAATTTTTTTTTGAGCAATTCTAATTTTTTCTACTAGCATCAAAGAAGAGTCTACTTTTTATGGACTTATGTAGGGTAACTATAAATTTTTTTATAAAAAAATAAAATAAAATAGTTTTTAAGTATTTTTTTATTGAGTAATCGGACCTCTTTGCCTAAGCAAGCATTGAGTTTCATGTCAAAAGATGAAAAGGGCAAGGAAGCTTATTGTAAAGCTAGTCTTAACTCATAGCTTATTTGATTATAAATCAACTTTCTGAGATTGGCAATTCAAAATTATTGAAATTTTAAACAAAAATGGTATTTGTTAGATATATGTGCCCTAGAAGCCAGAATTGGCTGACACTTGTAATACACTTCTAGGGGCAAAATTATAATTTTGACTAATATCAATAAAATGGGTTATTTTCTATCACATATGTGTATTTAGTGTCTGTGATACATCCTTTGAGTTAATGGTAATGATAATTCATATTTTCAAGAGTTGAAAATTTAAGACATGAATAATCATTATTAACTCATAAAATGCTCCCGACCATAGGATCATCACGAGGATGGTGATTGATCCGGAAGGTTGGTGTACAATCGCTTCTCTTTAGTAGATGAGTCTTGAGTCTACGGTGTGGAGACACCGGAGCGAGAGTACAGGTACTCGTTAGAGAACGAGGGCACTGAGCGTGACCACCTCGAGTAGTCATTAGGGAGTCTACCTTCTCGTCAATGACTGACTCGATGCTGCAGTAGTGTGTCTGGTTCTTTGACCTGAGGTGCATCGGCAGTTCACCTTGAGGGTGTTATAGTTTGACTACACCATTACTCGGTCTCCTAGCCATATGGAACCCTGAGGTGTATGTTGGCTATAGCATGTTCATTGTAGGAACTGGATTGCATCAAGATGGAATCTATCTACCTCGGTGGTAGAGGAGCAGCCCTATGATGATCATGAGAATCAAGTCCAGAAAGCCCATGGCCATGGCAGAGTGAAATAATAGAAAGAGTTTCTATTTAGATTTTCACATTGGACTCGAATCGAATGATTACATCATATGACAGAGACTAGGGTTTGACGAGTTCACCTTAACCCTAATCTGATCGGGGCTCAAGATAGAAGAACTTAATCACACAGGTAGCTGCACCAAGAGGTTCGCATTCAGCTCTGATGGGTTGCCACCATATACTGCTAGGTGTCACTGGTGGATTTTGGGAGCAATTAGAATGATTTAGATGATCGATCATTCTAGCTGTTCGAATCAGAAGAGTTCTGATCCATCGAAAGGAGTTTCGATGATGTCGATGATAGAGATCATGACATATCCCATTACCATACAGAACTGAACCTAACTGGGTCACACAAACAAGGGTTTGAATCTGGTGATCATCAATTGAACTGATCTAGTTCAATTGATCTGAATGAGATTCAATTAGGTTCAAGGAAATCGTGCTAGCACTCGATTGAACCTAACGTTCTTCTTTTACTATCATAAATAAGTTGTCCTGACTGAGCCAAAGGAGTTTGTGCTCAATCAGAGGCCTTCATATGGTCTGACTGGAGGTTGTCCAAGTCAGAAAAGGTTGTCTTATTTTGTAAGACATTACCTGCCATTTTTGGTCACCTGCCATTTCTTGTTCTTTGACTTTGGTCAAAAGTCTACCTTTGACTGGTCAAACGTTGACCATTGACACTTTGACTTTTGACCACATGTCATGCACCTATTGGAGAGCTGGTGGGGGCCTGTCCCCCTGCCAGAACCTGGCAAGGAGGAGGGCGCACGCCACCCTAGGCGTGTGCCCAAGTTGGAGGCGCCTAGGAGTCCTTGTTGGACAAGGACTCCATCTCCTTTTTGGATTCCAATTAGAGTTCTCCTAAGAACCAACTTTGACTGGTCTTAGGCACCCTCTAAGGAGGAATCCAGGGGACTCTATTCCCACCAATCAGATTTAGATCTGATTTCACAAAGGGTTGTGATTGGTTGGGAAGAAGAGGAGTTGGATCACAGCTTAGTCTATAAATAAGACCCTGCGCCCAACTCAGATTTGAATTGAGTGATGAGATCAAGTTTCCCCATGCCCCAAGGCTGCCTCTCCCCTCCTTCCTCCATGCCAAAACCTTCTTCTCCCTCTCCTCTCCACGTCCAAAAGGAGTTTTGGACCTTGGTTGGTGCGATTCAGATCAAGAGAAAGGCGATCAAAAGCAAGAAGGCTGCGCTGCTGCAAAGGACGACTGCTGATCTTCAAAAGGAGTTTTGAAGATCCTCCAGATCAGATCCAGATCTAATTTTTGGAGATGTGATAGAGAAGAAGAGGATCTCCTAGATCCAAGCCTGAGTGGATACCGGTAGAGGCCAGGCGCACTTGCGTGGCTAGATCCAGAACCTTCCGCTGCAATACAGGATCATCAAGGGTAATAGGATTACCCAAATCAAGGTAAATTAAATTTGATTTAATTTATCTAATTTTATTTTATTTATTAAAATAATAAGAATTCAGATCTAAAATATATCAAGATCTGATTAGATCAAGAGAAAAAAAATTTTTGAAATATATCTCTTGATCTGATCAGATCTGAACGAACCTGGACCGGAAAAATCAGGATTTTCCTTCAACTGGTATCAGAGCCATGGTTCTAAAAAGTATTTAGATCTAATTTTAAATTTATTTTAATTAAAAAATAAGTGATTTTAGATGTCACATGAGATGTGATCAGATCTAAAATCAGAAAAAATTAAAATTAAATGATTTGGATCTAAGATTAGAAAGATATGCATGACTAGTTCTAAGAATAGAATAGTTCTATAGAATAGTCTTGCATGTTTTTGATTTAATCTGATTAAATCATATTTTAGATCTATTTATTTACTATTTTTTGATATTATAAGTGTTATAATAACATCTAAAAAATAGCAAATAAAAATTATTTAATTTTAAATATCATATGAGATATGATTGATGCATGTCTAGACTAGTTGTAGAATAGTTCTACATAATTGTCTAGATTAGAATTTATTTTGATTAGATCAATTTAAATCTAATTTTTTAGATTATTATGAGATAATTTAGATCTGAAAATATGCATGATTCGATACATGAGATGTATGCAAAATATGCCATGATTAGATCTAATTTGTATATGAGATATATGATATAGATCTAAAACTGTTTTGTAGTATTGCATGTTCCTGATTAAGGCGTTCCTCTTGGCCGTCCGGTCATAAGAACGAAGAAGGGTTTAAAGGCCCTCTCTTTCCATTCGATGGGGTGTTCTTATGATGTGTAGGGGTGCTGCGTGTTCGTCCTTAATCAGAAACCCAAAACTTACTTTCTGCAAAACCCTAGATCCTGAAACCCTAGGATTTATTGTGCATATTTTGTTTATGAACCCTACTTAATTAAGAATTAAGTTTATGGAAATATTAATTAGGTCTAAAATTGAGAATTTTAGATCTAAGACATATTCATAATACTGGGTTCGGGCTTGGGTAGCTCAATTAGGTCTAAGCGGTTGATCAAACCGAATCAAGAGTTGGTTAGATGGGATCAACAATGCTTAAATTGACCAGCCTAATAGGATTAAGTCTGGGTCAAGATCGAGTCACGATCAAGCAAGACCTAATTAGGCTCAGAGGTTAGAGTCTGGATTGTAGGCTAACCCAATTGGTTCTGACTCAACAATTTGGTGTCTAAGGTAAGTTTGGCACATACGACCGACTGGTTTTTAATTGGAAGCTACTCGACCTGAATGCGCATTCTTGTACGAGTTAATGGCATATTCCTTCCACCGGTCTCACTTACCTGGCCATATCTGTTGACACAGTTCTGATCTGAGGTGGTCAATAATCCGAGCTAACCCATGCCACTAGGTTAGTCATAATTGTTATGACTAATGCCAAGTCTAGTTTAATGAGACCTGAATCAATTCTCCCTAAGAAAAGATTAAGTCTGAGGTCTTCCACCATTGTAGATGTGCGGGCCCTTCCCGGGGTTGATTGTTCTCGGCTGGATACAGTGGCTCAGTTGCACCGGGAAGATGCAACCATGTCTATTAGGCATTGGATGCTATGGGCTGGAGGATGAGTTGGGCTCAATATTTCGGATACGGTGAGAGACTCAATTAGGAACCCAGTCTATGCAAATGGTGGGTCTGACTTAACTAAGGAGTGGATCAATATTTCGGATACGGTGAGATTCATGAATTGAGATTCATGAATTAGAGACCAAGTTTGGGTGCACCATGATTAGAGAATCATTGAACAAGAGTTGTTCACTCATTGGCTAACCCATCACCAATAACTGTTAGGTGAGGTGATGAGTCAGTTGGTGAGACCGCACCACCCACTAGAAATCATTAATCATGGAGATTTTTCGCATCTCTACAGAGGGAGTGTAGGGATCCGAGAAAATAGTGGGAGCTAATTTGTTTAAAAAATAAAATCCCTAAATAAATTGGTCAAGTCAAAATTACAGTATCTAACTAGAATCTTTGACTCTCTACAGGAAAAATGTCTGCGTCCAACCCATTGGCACGTATCCTGGACACACATAGACTGACTGGACCCAATTATAAAGATTGGCTCAGGAACTACAAAATTTTTTTGGGTTCGAGAAGTTAACCCATGTTTTGGACCAGGACCCTCCCACCTTACCAGCCCGTCCATCCTGTTGAACAGAGAGCGTCTCTGGAAAAAATGGATTAGACGAAGATAATAAGGCCAGATATTACATGTTGGGCTCGATGTCTGATGAGCTCCAGCGCCAACATGAAGATATCGGGACTGCTCGCCAAATGTTGGCTCACCTGCAGGAGATGTTTGGTGAACAGAGTCGCGCAGCCAAATATCAAGTCACGAAATGACTTTTTAAGGCTAAGATGCGTGATGGGCAGTCAGTCCAAGATCACTGTCTGACAATGATCAAGGACATGGAAGAGCTTGAGAAGCTCGTGTGAAGTTAGACTTGGACCTGCAGAACGATATTATTCTGCAATCCTTGACTGATGCATATGGGCAATTCATCATGAATTACCACATGCATAAACTTCAAAATTCCTTGGCCGAATTAATGAATATGCTGGTTACCGCTGAGCTTTCTATGAAAGGTTCTAAAGGCTCAGTTCTTGCTATGGAACGGACTTCTTCCAAAAGAAAGTCTTATGGAAAGAAAAAGAAGTCTGTGAAAAAGCAAAAGGTGGAAGGATCAAAGAAGAAGAAGGCAGAAGCCGAAGAAAGAAGGCCGATGTCAAAGGAAAGTGTTTCCATTGCAACAGCGACGGCCATTGGAAGCGGAACTGCCCTACTTACCTGGCCACCCTGAAGAACAAGAAGGAAGGTCCTTCTGGAGGTATGCTCGTTATTGAGTCTAACCTTACGGTTTCTTCTGCATCCAGTTGGGTGCTTGACTCTGGTTCTAGTGCTCATCTGTGCACTTCCTATGCAGGGTCTTGAGGATAGCAGGAGGCTGAGGGATGGAGACATGATCCTACGCATCGGTAATGGAGCAAGAGTTGCTGCAGTAGCCGTGGGAACATACCCTCTTCGATTACCATCTGGTTTAGACTTAGTTTTGAAAGACTGTTATTATGTGCCTGCAGCTAGCAGGAATTTGATTTCTGTTTCATGCTTAGCACAAGAAGGCTATGTGATTCACCTTCTTTAAGGACCATTGTAACATTCTTTATGAAAGAAATAAAATTGCAAATGGTTTCCTTATTAATGGTCTTTATCAGCTACATATTGATGTACCTGTTCTAACTATCGAGCAAAACGTGAATGCCAAACGACCTAGGGATAGTCCAAACGACAGATATCTATGGCACCTGAGATTAGGTCATATAGCAGAAGATAGGATCAACAAATTGGAGAAAAATGGGCTATTGAGTCCATTGACTTTCGAGTCATATCCAACTTGTGAATCTTGTCTTCAAGGCAAAATGACTAAACTCCCTTTTGTTGGACATGGGGAGAGGGCCACAGATCTCCTTGCCCTAGTACATACTGATGTGTGCGGCCCATTTGATGTGCCGGCTAGAGGCAATTTTGTCTACTTCATTACCTTTACCGATGATCTGTCTAGGTATGGGTATGTGTATCTTATGAGACACAAGTCTGAAGCTTTTGAAAAGTTCAAAGAATTCAGACATGAAGTAGAAAAACAAACTGGAAAACCCATTAAGGTTCTTCGATCAGATCGAGGAGGTGAATACCTTAGCCGGAAATTCCTAGACTATCTTAAGGAAAATGGCATAGTCTCTCAATGGACTCCACCAGGAACACCTCAACTCAACGGGGTTTCAGAATGGAGAAATCGGACTCTATTGGATATGGTTCGATCCATGATGAGCTTCACAGACCTCCCTGATTTTCTTTGGGGACATTCATTGTTAACTTCAATTTATCTACTGAATAGGGTTCCCTCTAAAACCGTTCCTACCACACCGTATGAGATATGGCACGGTAAGAAACCAAGTCTGAGTCATCTCAGAATTTGGGGTTGTCCGGCTCATGTCAAAAGACAACAAGCGGACAAGTTAGAGTTTAGGTCCTTTCAGAGCTCGATTCATAGGATATCCTAAAGAGTCATTAGGATACTATTTCTACATTCCAGAAGACCACAATGTGATTGTGAGTCGACATGCCATCTTTCTTGAAAAATAGTTTATTCAAGATAGCGGCATTGGAAAGCAGATTAAGCTTGATGAGAAAGTCTCACAAGTACAACGAGCTAAGGACCAATTGGAACCAAATCAGGTTGAGCCAATAAGAACACTACCTCCTCCACCTCGTAGATCGGAAAAGAGTTTTCCCATCCCCCTGAAAGATACTTAGGTATTATTTCAGAGGAAGTAGAGGAAAATGTTCCTCGTAGGTAATGGTGCTCATGGTGATGATCCCAAAACCTACAACGAGGCGATATCAGATATCGACTCCGAGAAATGGCTAGAGGCAATGCAGTCAGAAATTGACTCGATGCACTCAAACCAAGTCTGGACCTTGGTAGATCCACCAGAAGGTATAGTACCTATTGGGTGTAAATGGATCTTCAAGAGAAAGATTGGTGCAGATGGGAATGTGGAGACATTCAAGGCTAGACTAGTGGCAAAAGGTTATAGTCAACGCGAAGGCATTGACTATCAGGATACCTTTTCCCCAGTGGCTATGCTAAAATCCATCCGCACATTGCTTGCCGTTGCAGCCTATTTCGATTATGAAATATGGCAAATGGACGTGAAAACGGCATTCCTTAAATGGATATCTTGAGGAAGATATCTATATGGAACAGCCGCTAGGTTTCACATCCAGTGATACTGATCACAAGGTTTGCAAGCTGCAAAGGTCCATATATGGACTTAAGCAAGCATCTCGGAGCTGGAACACTCATTTCAATGATGTGATCAAAAAGTTTGGTTTCATCAAAAATGAAGAGGAACCATGTGTGTTTTCAAAAAGGTCAGTGGGAGCGCTGTTGTCTTCCTCGTATTGTACGTGGATGACATCCTCCTTATTGGGAATGATATTCCCATGTTGACAACAGTCAAAATATGGTTGTCCAAGGAATTCTCCATGAAAGACCTAGGTGAAGCATCCTTTATTCTAGGAATTAAGGTCTATAGGGATAGACCGAATAGGATGCTAGGACTTTCACAGAAGATGTACATAGAGGAAAGTACTAAAGAGGTTTAGTATGGAAAACTCTAAGAGGGGATTAATACCCTTCAGACATGGTATTCATCTTTCCAAGAAGATGTGCCCCAGCACACCTGAGGAAATAGAACGCATGAGCAAGATCCCTTATGCTTCTGCAATAGGGAGCCTCATGTATGCCATGCTATGTACACGACCTGATATAGCCCATGCTGTGAGTGTCACAAGCAGATATCAGTCAAATCCAGGTGAAGAACACTGGACTTCTGTGAAATGTATCCTTAAGTACTTGAGAAGAACTAAGGATATGATGTTGGTCTTTGGTAATGGAGAACTCCAAGTCCAGGGATACACAGACTCGGATTTCATGTCCGATATAGATGATCGAAAGTCGACATCTGGGAGTCTGTTTGTGTGCAATGGTGGTGCTGTCAGCTGGAAGAGTTTCAAGCAAACGGTGATAGCAGATTCCACCATGGAAGCAGAATATATCGCTGCATCAGAGGCTGCGAAGGAAGCATTCTGGTACAAGAAGTTTGCTGCAGAAATTGGAGTAATGCCATCAGATGCCATTCCTCTATACTGCGACAACAATGGCGCCATAGCCCTTGCTAAGGAGCCGAGGTCTCACCAGAAATCCAAGCACATTGAGCGGCGATACCACCTCATCCGCGATTACCTCGAGAAAGGTTACGTCGAGGTCAAGAGAGTCAACTCCACAGATAATGTGGCAGACCCACTTACAAAGCCGTTGGGCCAGCAGAAGATCGAAGCCCACCTTGAGAAGATGGGACTTAGACTTGTAGCCAATTGGCTTTAGGACAAGTGGGAGATTGTTAGATATATGTGCCCTAGAAGCCAGAATTGGCTGACACTTGTAATACACTTCTAGGGGCAAAATTATAATTTTGACTAAATATCAATAAAATGGGTTATTTTCTATCACATATGTGTATTTAGTGTCTGTGATACATCCTTTGAGTTAATGGTAATGATAATTCATATTTTCAAGAGTTGAAAATTTAAGACATGAATAATCATTATTAACTCATAAAATGCTCCCGACCATAGGATCATCACGAGGATGGTGATTGATCCGGAAAGGTTGGTGTACAATCGCTTCTCTTTAGTAGATGAGTCTTGAGTCTACGGTGTGGAGACACCGGAGCGAGAGTACAGGTACTCGTTAGAGAACGAGGGCACTGAGCGTGACCACCTCGAGTAGTCATTAGGGAGTCTACCTTCTCGTCAATGACTGACTCGATGCTGCAGTAGTGTGTCTGGTTCTTTGACCTGAGGTGCATCGGCAGTTCACCTTGAGGGTGTTATAGTTTGACTACACCATTACTCGGTCTCCTAGCCATATGGAACCCTGAGGTGTATGTTGGCTATAGCATGTTCATTGTAGGAACTGGATTGGCATCAAGATGGAATCTATCTACCTCGGTGGTAGAGGAGCAGCCCTATGATGATCATGAGAATCAAGTCCAGAAATCCATGGCCATGGCAGAGTGAAATAATAGAAAGAGTTTCTATTTAGATTTTCACATTCGGACTCGAATCGAATGATTACATCATATGACAGAGACTAGGGTTTGACGAGTTTCACCTTAACCCTAATCTGATCGGGGCTCAAGATAGAAGAACTTAATCACACAGGTAGCTGCACCAAGAGGTTCGCATTCAGCTCTGATGGGTTGCCACCATATACTGCTAGGTGTCACTGGTGGATTTTGGGAGCAATTAGAATGATTTAGATGATCGATCATTCTAGCTGTTCGAATCAGAAGAGTTCTGATCCATCGAAAGGAGTTTCGATGATGTCGATGATAGAGATCATGACATATCCCATTACCATACAGAACTGAACCTAACTGGGTCACACAAACAAGGGTTTGAATCTGGTGATCATCAATTGAACTGATCTAGTTCAATTGATCTGAATGAGATTCAATTAGGTTCAAGGAAATCGTGCTAGCACTCGATTGAACCTAACGTTCTTCTTTTACTATCATAAATAAGTTGTCCTGTCTGAGCCAAAGGAGTTTGTGCTCAATCAGAGGCCTTCATATGGTCTGACTGGAGGTTGTCCAAGTCAGAAAAGGTTGTCTTATTTTGTAAGACATTACCTGCCATTTTTGGTCACCTGCCATTTCTTGTTCTTTGACTTTGGTCAAAAGTCTACCTTTGACTGGTCAAATGTTGACCATTGATACTTTGACTTTTGACCACATGTCATGCACCTATTGGAGAGCTGGTGGGGGCCTGTCCCCCTGCCAGAACCTAGCAAGGAGGAGGGCGCACGCCACCCTAGGCGTGTGCCCAAGTTGGAGGCGCCTAGGAGTCCTTGTTGGACAAGGACTCCATCTCCTTTTTGGATTCCAATTAGAGTTCTTCTAAGAACCAACTTTGACTGGTCTTAGGCACCCTCTAAGGAGGAATCCAGGGGACTCTATTCCCACCAATCAGATTTAGATCTGATTTCACAAAGGGTTGTGATTGGTTGGGAAGAAGAGGAGTTGGATCACAGCTAGTCTATAAATAAGACCCTGTACCCAACTCAGATTATGACTTGAGATGATGAGATCAGAGTTTCCCCATGCCCCAAGGCTGTCTCTCCTCCTCTCCTCCATGCCAAACCTTCTTCTCCCTCTCCTCTCCACGTCCAAAGTGTTTGGATCATTGGTTGGTGCGATTTAGGCAAGAGAAAGGCAATCAAAAGCAAGAAGGCTGCGCTGCTGCAAAAGGACGACTGCTGATCTTCAAAAGGAGTTTTGAAGATCCTCTAGATCAGATCCAGATCTGATTTTTGGAGACGTAATAGAGAAGAAGAGAATCTCAAGATCCAGCCCGAGTGGATACCGATAGAGGCCAGGCGCTTGCGTGGCTAGATCCAGAACCTTCCGCTGCATACAGGATCATCAATGGGTAATAGGATTATCCGATTTAAGGTAAGTTAAATTTGATTTAATTTATCTAAATTTATTTTTATTTATTAAAATAATAAGAATCAAATCTGAAATATTTCAGATTTGATACAGATTAAGAAAAAATTTTTTTAAAATATATCTCTTGATCTGATCAGATTTGAACGAACCTGGACCGAGAAATCAGAATTTTCCTTCAGTTCAGATGATTTAAAGATAAAGGTATAGATAATTTAGAAAACTTTCAAAAAAATTGAATTTTTTTATTTAATTTTTATATTGATAAGTACTAATGACATACCTTACTCATGCTCTACTGAATGTCAATGGCCATTTTGAAAATTATTTAAGTAAAATTCAAAATTTTAAAGCTTAAAAGATACCTAAAATTAAATTATTTCTTTACTCGAGGATGAACAAAGCTTAAATTGGAGGGTATGATAATTACCATAAATTCATCATTGAAAATATTAATTTATTAATTAATTTATATTTATTTTTAAAAATTAAATATTTTTGTTTATTATTTTTATAAAATATATTTATCAATGAAAAGAGCTTATTTTTTTTATCACAACGAAATAAGTTTGGAGCAAATCAGAGTTAAAATAGATCAGATATAATTTTTTAAAGAAAAAAGAATATATATATATATATAAATTATTTCAACTCAGTCAGTGCACTTAGCCAAGCCGGTGCGCCAAGCCAAGCCACCACCCCCAGCTCAGCCAATGCATCCCAGCCCAGTCAGTGCGCCAGCTAGTCGGCCTAGTAGTGAAGCCGACCTGCAAGCCCAGCCCACAAAGCCCACTGATCCACGAATCAATCCATGTATACCTGCCAGCTCAGCAACAGACAGTGAATCATAGGCCATCACGTGGTGGACCAAGACTCTTAAAGGATTTATAAAAAAATATATCATGACTCAATTTTGGTCTTTTCACATGGCGACAATAGGCGCTGATTGGTTGCGCCTGATGGTGTGGTCGATCTACGTGGTCCACCTACACAGTATTGCGCCATCCAATGGTCTTGGTGGTTCTCGATGAAGATCGAATGGTCGGGAGAGATTCCTATTTTGATTCAAATTCTACAGCCTCTCTGATCATGATTGGATGGCTGCGCATGTTTCAGGCATTGATTGAACAGCTAATATAAGATCCAATGGTGATTAAGCTCTCCAGCATGAGATCCAATAGTTTCGGATGCTCCAAAGCTTCGATCGGATGGCCAGCATTCAATCCAACTAGGAAAAGGATTATGGTGTGATTTCTGGCACAATCCATTGTCAGAAACTCTCTAAATCAACTCCATCCAATGGCCAAAATTAATTTCGACCTAATCAAGGCTTTTCTAGCAAGCTTTTAAGCAATTTTTGGACCATTTGATCCCTATCTAATGGCCGGACTACATTTAGAAGAGTAGGATGCATCCAGGACTATTTTAAATCCAATTTTTGTTAGAATTTCTCCATATTTTGTCGATCAAAACTCTCCTTAGTCCTACATTGCCTAAAAACAAAGGATCCAGCCCTCCTAACTCTATAAATAAGTTTTCAAGCTGCCAGAATTCAATATCTTCAGTCAAGGAAAAGCTACGGTCCAAGGTTGGAGCCATGCTTGGGTTCAAGACTGCTTCAAAGCAATAGGTGCTGCGAAGAAGAGCTGTCTCTTATGCCATCTTTATGCCGACACTGATCTGAGATCAAGATCACATCTTTTCTAGTTTTTCTTTCTTTTCTGCTCTGTTTAAATTTCATGTATTTAAACTTTAAATTGATGTAAATTTTATTTTCTTCTCTTTAAATTTTAGTATTTTAATTTTTTTTCTTTAATTTCTTGCTCTTTAAATTCTGTTGTTTTATTTTAATTATTCTTTAATTTAACTGCAAGTTGATGCTAAGATCTAACTAGTAAATTTTAGTACTAAATTTATTTTTTTGCATCATTTAATTTTTAGATTTAATTTTATAATTTTATTTTTTGACTTCAACTTTATTTTTAAATTTTTTTTAATAAAATTAAAAATTTTAAAACTAAAATACTGTCTTCTCTATGGATTCAACCCGACTTACTACTTAGTACCTATTTTTAATCAATTTAAGAAATTAAAATTAAACTAATAAATATGATGTCTTAACGACAACATCATGCTCTTATCGATCTAAATATTTAGTATCTAGATCCGATAGATCCAAAATCTAAATTATATATATAATATAATATAATAATATTATATTATTGTTATAATATTACTAATTTTTTAAATTTTAAAATACTTATTTTAGTTACATAATATCATTAAATAGTTTTTTCCTCAAGAACTATCTACCTTTTCAAACCAGCCTCTCTTCTATACATAGCCCAAAATCCAAGTCTGACCCCAAAAATTATATCCTAAAATTTTGAAAATAACATATGAAGGTTTATGAGCTTCAAGGCTCAGTAAATAATAGATACATTAATAAAATAGTTCTAAATCATGATAATAAGCAATTAAATATATAATACAAAATGTAAGATCAATCTAATCAATATCAAGATTAAAATTATATAATTGAAAATATTCGAGATGCAACCTTATGCCCACTTTTCTATCATAAGAAATTAATAAATAATAAAAGAGTCTACTATATACTAAATTTTATAATACTATACTTAAACATGGGTACCCACTTCTTTTTAACTCTATAGCCCCTACTGTGACACTACGATTGTCCCTTGTGGCAAGGGATCACAATCCACGCTTATCCTTATGGTGGGAATCTCAAGTCCATGCTTATCCTCATGGTAGAAATCTCAAGTCCACGCTTGCTCCTATGGTGAGGATCTCAATCTATGATTGCCCCCATGGTGAAAATCTCAGTCCACATTTATCCACATGGTGGAGATCTTAAGTTCGGACAACAATACAATAGGATTGAGAGTCAAGTGATACATATAACAATAATGATATAACCCATGCATCTTTTTATCTTTTCAATACAATTTAATATAACTTTGATGTTGCTTGATACAGTCAAATATACAATTCTGATGCATTTATGATATCCGCACTTCCACAGACAATAATCATAATTAATTAGCCCAATCCATCATAACATGTAATATTATTCAATTCAACTTATAGGTCTCATTGCACCAATTAATTATTCATGTTATATAAATACTATGCATGATTCGATCAGGCAGCAATTAAAATTATTTACATCAAGTCAAATAGATACACACAGCAATTTCGTAACTAATTAGATTTCAAATATACTTATAATAATTTATACTATTTAATTAAACAAAATGATTCTCATTTAATCCTGATTGATTAAGATAAGATGTCAATGATTAACTGGTATCGTATTAAAAGATGATATAAGATACATTTAATTTAGATTAATTATAAATGCAAATGTTACTTACCTTTAAGCACTGAAAGTCGAACAGATGACCTCTCAATTAAGTTTTTTGAGATCTGATAATTCACAATCATATCTAAATTATCAAGCCACATCGATATTTTGAACTAATTTCTAACAACATTCTTGACCTTTCTAAACCTCCAAATTTTTAGAATTTTACAATGTGGAAAAAAATAAAGAAAAAGAAGAGAGAACATAACACCCTCTTCTTCATCTTTTTCTCGACAATTCCAAACCATTAATTATTTTTCCTAGGTAACATTATCCAAATATTCTTAGATTTTATCTTCAGGTCGACTCATTAACTAACTCATTACAATTAACATTCTAATTTAACTTACATAATAAAGAATTATATTCATAGATTTAACTTAGGCAAAATCAGTCTATCGCCAATACCAAACATGCATTTTCTCAAATTTTTCTACTACACTATTTAGAACTTCTATTTTCTTTATCCATGACTAATCATTTCATCACCTATTGATTAATTTATAATAAAGATCAATTATATACAAGAATTTTCTTAGATAATATTTAATTTCTAACTTAATTCAATTATATACTTAAACTTTCAATTTTTATTTATCAATCTCTAACTAAAATCAGTTGAAATATATAAAAAAATTCTTAAACTTATCTCTTTCAATGAAACTTTCCTCACGGTAGCAACGCAATCCACCAAAGCAGAATAGGAAAGAAGAAGAGAAAAGGAAGAGGAAGGAGAAAATAAGAAAGAAGAAGGGAGAGGGAGAGATTTTAAGCTTTCTTTTACTCTTTCTTTTTTTTTACTCTTGATTTTCACTCCATTCACACCCATAGCTTACCACACACACCACGGCTTACACACACACACACTGGAAGAGAGGGAGGAAGAGACAAAGGTCTCTCCCTTTTCTTTCTCTTCTCTGCCTCCTACATACACAGAACACTCACACACACACATGCAGACGCACACATAGAGAGAGAGATGGGAAAGAGGAAAAAAAAGAGTGGGAGAGATTGGTGAGGGAAAAATGGGAGAAAGAGGGAGAGATGGAGAGAATGAACAAGAGAGAGAATAGGAGAGAGAGAGAGAGAGATTGAGCAAGAAAGAGAGGGAGAAAGAGGGAAAGAGAGGGAGGGGAGGGTGGTTCGGGAGCCAGAGCAAGGAAAAAACTCCTGTTCCTCCCACCTTTTGTCAGTTTTTTTTTCTTTGTTCAGGGAGAACAAGGAGGGGTGGGGCGCACGGCTGCTTCCGCCAGCGACCACGGGTCCATAGCATGCGGACCCCATGTGGCACAGACCTCGGGCTGGGCCAGGTCGGGCTGGGCCGAGTCTCACACTTTCACTATGAGCTCATTCAGGTGGATCAACACCCAGGTAGCTACGAAGCCGCAGATCGCCACCGCCTAGGGCTCCACCATTGAGTACCTAGAGGTGACCATCGTGAAGATGCCGACAAGGCCATTGCAGACTGATCATGACTGTGGATGGGTTTGGCTGAGTGGCTGATGTGGTGTAGTCAACGATGAACCACTGGCCATGGATGGAGATAATTAGGTCAAGGGGTGATAGTGATGTAGCTGACGATGGACCACTGGCCATGGATGGAGCTAATCAGGCTCCTTCCGACGGTCAGCAATGGTAGCGACTGGTGCAAGCGGCTGGTGGGAGCGAGCAACCCCATTAGGCTAAGTGGTGATGGTGGTACGGTCGACAGTCAACCACTAGCCATGGATGAAGATGATCCGGTCAAGGGGTGACAGCGGTGCAGCCGATGGTGGACCACTAGCTATGGATGGAGTCGATCAAGTTCCTTTTAGCGGTTAGCAATGGCAACGACTGGTGCAAGTGGCCGGTGGGAGTGAGCAACTGTGGGGGCAATGGCATGTCGGAACTCACGAATCTCGACATGCTGGCATGGAAGAGAGAGGTGACAAAGGGTATTTAGGGATTTTTGGGGAAGGAGAAGAGGAAAATGGTGAAGCAGGGTGAGTTCCATGACTTCTATCAGTCGATGGGTGACAAGTATCTAGTGTTTAACTGGGCCACCCAAATTTTGTGGATTACAGCTGCGAGAATGGATCAAAATTGAAATGGGTGACTCAAACTTTGCCACAACCCAAATATTTTAAATAAAAATCATAAATGGATTAAATAGGTTGGGTAGGTTAAAAAATTTACACCCAAATCTGACATGTTTAATAAATGGGTTAAATAGATTGATCCATTTACAACCCAAATCGATATAAGCCAAATCCAAATCTATTTAAGATGGGTCGAACGTGGGTCGGGTTGGTGCGTTGGATCATATTTTGCCATCTCTAGTCTCATATCGATGAATGGCTTCACCTTGATGCTTGCGGGTCATCCAGGGGTATTTTGATTGGCTAGAACTCTTGGTTGTTTACTCTTACTACTTTAATAAAAAAGAACTTCTCCTTATCTACGGATTTGTTTTTCTTGAGTCTACAAAGAAATCTAGTTATTTTTGGTGTTTATGGGCCTAATGACATATCTCTACGAAACCACTTCTTTCAAGAGCTGATGGACACTAGAAATTGCCTTCAAGGTCCATGGTTGATTGGCGAGGCAAACCTCAACCTATTAAGGATTGCTTGTGCTTTATGGACTTTCATTTCTTCTCTTGGCCTTGTGGATCTTGACTTGAAAGGGAGATGTCACGCCCCATATCCAAGACATAACACGGCCATGCTACCGAGGGATATCGTCCTCAATAACATAAAGCTTATCAATCATAATTAGCAAAAACTAATCATTATTAAAATATAAACAAAGATTCAATTTTATTATTTTTTAAATAATTAAACTAAAATTAGTTCAGAGCATCTATATCCAAAATCAAAACTAAACTCATGTCTTAAAATCATAAATAAACAACTCCAAGTTTATGATTATTCAATAAACTAAGTTCAGCTATTAAAATTTTTAAACATGCTATGCAGATCGTCGAGCCTGGATCCTTCACCAGTCCTAACCTTATTTCTTTATTTAAAAAAATAATAAAAAGATATGAGCTATACTAGTTCAGTAAGTAAAACCTATGCTTTTTTATCGGATTAGGTATAAATTTTTTCATGATAATGCAATATTTAAAAAATAGATTTTATAAATAAAATATTTCATAGAGTATAATATAAAATAAGTCATAAATCATTCATACATACATAAATCATGAAATTTCATAAACATGATTTATAAATCATTCTTAATCATATATTCATACCATGTTTTAAAATCTTACTTATAGATATTCGTGCTAAAACCACTATTGTACTCATGATAGGACCATAATCATATCATACCAACTATTATAACCAGCTGGTAAGGGCCATATGCTGAGCTACTATAATCTACTGGCGAGGGCCATGTGCCGAGCTACTATAACCCATTGGCGAGGGCCATATATAGCTATCTGAAAGTCTTTAAAATTTTTAGATCTTTTTTTTAAAATGTACATATACTTAGATGAAAAAATATTTAAATTCATAGTTCATAAACATGCTATTTTTTTAAAATATATTCATAGAATCAATGAGCATAATAAAATATGATTTTCACACCTCATATGTCGATCCTTATTTTATAAAAAATATAAATTTATTACAATAGTTCAATTTGCATAAAAAGATATAGTAATTTGAAAATAAGTAAGGAATGTAAGTTCTACTTGTCTCAATCATCCTAAATCTTCAAACTTTGTTAGAAGAATCAGAAAATCATATTTAAAATATTAATTTATAATTAATTTTTATTCATTAAATTTAATAAAATTTAAATAATAATAAAAGAGATGATTGATCAGGTGATCAATCTGATAGGCCATCTCGGCACCAAATCTATTCAAGGTCATCTTATCGAAGTCAATATGGATCCCTAAAAAAGAAAGGCATAACTTAATACTAAAATTTCTAGAGAGAAAAAATAGAGAGGAGAGAGAAAGTAGAGAGAAAAAAATACAATCATGATTAAGATCATCAGAAATCATGTCAGGATGATTCAATGTGGGTTAACTATGATCAGATACTATAATTTTTTTATAAAAATCGGACTGGGATCCAACCTATTGCATAAATTTCAAAGCAATCTTCGATCATCTTGATTTCATCTTAGGTTCAACCTAAGATCCGTGGTGTAGTTAAAGAGAGAGAGTAAAGCCCTATAGAGAAGGAGAAAATTTTTTTTTCTCTTTTTCTTTTTCTTTTCTTTCTTTTTTCCTTTCTTTTCTTTTCTTTTCTTCTTCTTTCTTTCTTTTTCTTCTTTTCTCTCTTGGCTGAACAGAGGAGGGCATTGGGGCTTGGTGGTTTGTGCTTTGATGGGTGACAACGGCATGGCCAAAGGTCTGGTGGTGGTGGTCGATGGCGATGAAGCGAGGAATGGCCGACGATGATGTCCAGATGATGAGAAATCAAGAAAAAGAAGGAAAAAATAGAAGATTCTTTTGTGGTATTTTCTGGCCAAACTAGTGGTATGCGGCGGTGCCCAAAGCATTGAGAAGATGAGGAAAAGAGGGAGGAGGAAGGGTTGGGGTCTTACCTTGGCTCCGATGGCGTCGTTGGCTTCGATCTCCAGCGAGCATAATAAGAGTAAGCCACGGCTTCGATCGGGAGAGGGAGAGGAAGAAGAGGGGAGGAGAGCTCTAGCTCGTCGGCTTAGGAGGGAGAGCTCGTGCCTTTAAATAGGGTGGAAGGGAGGCCGAATCCTCACCAGATTCGATTTCTCCTCTGATGTTGTTGCAAGGAAGAAGACTCCATTTTTTTTCTTTTTTTTTTCATTTTAGGTGAGACTTGGGCCTATTTCTAATGGGCTGGTCCAAGTGGACTAGGCCATTGTAGGAGAGACTTCATGTGGAGTAATCCAAGGGAACATCCTTCTTTAGCCCACCTTGATAGAATCCTGTTCTCACTGGAATGGGAGGATCTTTTTCCAGCCTCCTTTCAGAAATCTTTACTCTCGGCTTCATCTGATCATGTGTCTGTTATTCTTGATTGTAACTTCTCTTTTTTTGGATCCAGAATTTTTAGATTCGAAGCTTGGCGGACAAAGGAAGCTGACTTGATGGATATTGTCTGGAGAAAAATTAAAGGTGCTAGCGATCCGGTGGTAGCATGGGTGGACAACTTGAGAAGATTGTGATCAGTAGTTAAATCATGGGCCTCATCCAAGATGATTGTGAATAGAAATGTGAATGATAAGATTTTACATGACATTGAGAGGAAAAAGTTGATCTCTTGCCCAAGAATTTGAAACAAGAAGGATCCTTTGGAACTCTATTGAGGAAATTTACAAGAAAGAAGAGTTATATTGGAAGCAAAGTCCAAAATTACTTGGCTAAGAGAGGGGGACAGAAATAATGCTTTCTTCCATAAGATTGCATCAGGTAGGAAGCACCAAAGTCTTATGACATCCATTGTTCATGATGGGGTTGAGTTGCATGGTCATGAGATGATCTCTTCTCAGCTACACTCCTTTTTCAAGTCACTTTTGGTTATTCTTCGGCACCCCGGATCTTCTTTAACTGAGAGGAAATTTATGAGTCTTCTCGACCGGAACTTAGTAGTTTGGATGATGTGTTCTCTCTTGAAAAAATTAAAAGAGCCGTCTCTGCATTTGGTGACTTGAAAACTCCAGGGCCGGATGGGTTTACTTTTGCCTTCTTTAAGAGGTTTTGGGATCTTGTAAGTAATGACCCGCCGGTCCTCTTTGAGGCCTTTCACAAAAGTTCCTTGGATCTTCATAGATTAAACTTTGCATATATCTCTCTTATTCCCAAGAAAGAAGGTTTGCTTGGTGCTCGTGACTTTAGACGCATTAGTCTCTTAAACAACCTATACAAGATCATTTCTTCGATAGATCTTAGATAGATCGGCTTCACACCTTTCTGCTCTTATAGGTGATTTGCGGTTAGCCTTTGTCAAGATTAGATTGATTGTTGATAACTTTTTATGTGCTCTTGAGATGCTAACCTTCTGTAGGAAAACAGGTCACAAAGGAACCTTTTGCAAATTAGACTTGGAGAAGGTTTTTGATAAGGTCAATTGGGATTTCCTGTTATCCGTTCTTCATGCTAGAGGGTTCTCCCTCAAATGGATTGGTTGGATTCGTTGTCTTCTTTCTTCAGCATCCGTGGGCATTCTAGTCAATGGAATCCCTGGGGACTGGATTAAATATAAGCAGGGGCTTCGACAATGTGATCCTCTCTCCCTAGCACTATTCATTTTGGTTATGGATGTGCTTTCTAGATTACTTAAGAAGGCAGGTGCTCTCGGCTTAATCGAAGGGATTGGTTCTAATTATGCTTTTAAAGGAATGAAAGGACTCCAATTCATGGATGATACTTCGTTGTTCTTTGTAGGAGATGCTAGGAGTTGGTTAGCTGCTACAGCTATCCTCTTAGCTTTTGAAGGTGCCTCTGGCCTAAGGGTGAACTTACATAAAAGTTCAATTGTTTGCATGAATGTGTCGGATGAGGATGTTTCTCTTTTTGCATCTATGATGAATTGTAGGAAAGGTTTGCTGCCTTTTACTTATCTTGGTCTCCCTCTTTGTGATAGGAAGCTCCTGAGGCAATGTTGGATGCCACTTCTAGAGAAGTTCCATAAGAGGCTTGCGTCTTGGAAGGAAAGGTATCTCTCTTGGGGTGGTAGGATCACCCTTGTCAACTCAGTGCTCAGTGCCCTCCCTTCATACTTCATGCACGTGTTTAAACTTTCGAGATGGGTTCTTAAGAAATTAGACAAGATGAGAAGGGCTTTCTTATGGAGGGGCCAAGACAAAGTGAATTGGTAGAGTGTTTGCAAATCTAAGGAGCAAGGAGGGTTGAGAATTAAAAGTTTGGAGCTAATGAACTTAGCTCTTTTGGCAAGTGGGCTTGGAAATTTACACATGGTTCGGATGCCCCATGGTCGAAACAAATCAAACAAGCCTATTATGTCAAGAAGAGGTTTGGAATCAGAGTGAAAAAGTCTTTTAAGAAACTCTCCAATCAAGAAGGGAGCGTGCAATCAGTTAGCAGCCTTTTGGAATTGTGTTTCATTTAGAGTTGGTGATGGATCACAGGTTTGATTTATGGAAGATGCTTGGTGTGGGCCGGCCCCAGTAGCTTCTTCGGGTTTTGAAACATAATTGCTCTATCGCATCTCGGTCGGTCCCTTACTTGGAAGATTAAAATTAGCGGCTCCTTATCTTTGACTCAATCTAGGCAGCTTGCGTTACTTCAGACTAGCTTATGTAAAATTCATCCAACAAGGATTGCTGATGTTCCTACTTGGAAGCTTACATCCAATGGATTATTCTGTGTGGATTCTTTTTATTGTTTCATCAACAATGGTGGATTAAAATGCCCTTACTATAAAATAATTTGGAAGGCTGCTGTTCCTGAGAAGGTCAAAGTGTTCTTATGGTTGGCTCTTAGAAATAAGATACATACTGCAGAGGTTGTCTTTGTGGGGGGAGTTCCGAAACTATTGGCCACTTATACATCTCATTTTCGTTTACTCACAGCGTCTGGATGGCTTTTAAAACACAACTAAGGATCAATGGTTGGCCTAAGAGCTTACACAAGCTATGGACTACCTGGAGGAAGGCAAAGTTAGATGCTTCAACGAGGCTAGCGGCTGATCAACTTATGGCAGCAACCTATTGACAGATCTGGCGAGAGCGGAACTCGAGGATTTTTTTGAAGAATAGTAGCTCCATCTGTGCAGTGGTTCAGAGAATCTTACAATCCTTCAAGAGTCGGGATCAAATCCATTGCTCTCCTAAGCAACGGCAATGTCATCAAACTTTGTGGCGGAAACTCGGTTCTTTGATTCGTTCTTCCAAGATTGGTGACTCTGTTGTCATTGAAGAGTTCGTTGAGAGAAGTTGCCTGATGTTGGAGTTTCTAACAATGAAGAGGATGCGATTGTGGAAAGCCGACCATTCAAGCTTATTTCCTGTAGCCCTCCCTAACTTCTTTAAGTTTATATAAGCTTTCTAGGTAACTGGGATAGCTTCGCCGCTTTTTTTTGTTAGTCCTCATCTCTGCTTTGTTGTTGTTTGCATTTTCTCCCTCTTTAAGGCTGAGCTGTAACATTTTGGACATCATGTGCTTTCTTTCTCTCCTTTCGTTTCTTTATAATTATTTCTATCTAATAAAGCTGGGTGGCATTTCTTCCTTCCCCTTCCCTCAAAATAATAATAATGATTAATGGAAATACTCCATGTGCCTTGATAAGGATGGAGGTAATGTTCATAAGGACGGACAACCAAAGATACCGTCATTAATAACATGAAACTTATCGATCATAATCAATTAAAATTCATCATAATTAAAATATAAATAAAGATTTAATTTCATAATTCCTTCAATAATTAATTCAAAATTGATTCAAAGCATCTAAAATCAAAATTAAAAATCAAATTTATATCTCAAAATCATAAATAAACAACTAAAAGTTCATGATCATCTAATAAACTAAGTTCAGCTATTAAACCTTTCAAGCTTGCTACACAGATCGCCAAGCCCGGATCATTCATTGATCCTAACTTTATTTCTCTATACAAGAAATAAAAAATTAAAAGGTTATGAGCTACACTAGCTCAGTAAGTAAAACCTATACTTTCTTACAGGATCAGGCATAAGTTTTTCATGATAATATAATATTTAGAAAATAATAGATATTACAAAATAAAATATTTCATAGATCATATAATAAAAAAAATATAAAATAATCATACATACATAAATCATAAAATTTCATAAATATGATTTATAAATCATTCTTATCATATGTTCATGTCATATTTCAAAATCTTCCTCATAGATATTCGTGCTAAGATCACTTTGTACCCATGACAGGACCGTAATCATATCATACTAACTATTATAATCTGCTGGTGAGGACCGTATGCCAAGCTACTATAATCCACTGGCGAGGGCCATGTACCAAGCTATCGTAACCTACTGGTGAAAGCCGTACATAGCTATCTAAGGATCTTTGAAATCTTTATATTCTTTTTAAAAACATATATATACTTAGATAGAAAAATATGAAAATTCATGGTTCATAAATACATTATTTTTATAAAACATATGCATAGAATCAATGATCATAATAAAACATGATTTTCACATCTATTTTTATTTTATGAAAAACATGAATTCATCAATAATAGTTCATTTGCATGAAAAATATAATAATTTAAAAATAAATAAAGAGCATAAAATTCACTTATCTCGATTGTCCTATATCTTCAAACTTCGTTAGATGAACCAGGTGTTCCTAATTAAAATATAAAATTATAATCAATTTTCATCGAATAAATTCAAAATAATAATAAAGAAGGTGATTAACTAGATGATGGTCCGATAGACCATCCAGGCACAAAAGTGTTTTGGAATCATCTTGCTGGGTTAACAAGAGTCCTTAGAAGAGGAAGGCTTAACTTGACATAAAATCCATAGATCTTCTTAGAGAGAGAAAGTGGGTGAAGAGAGAGAAAATGGAGAGAAAATTTGTATCCTTCAAAAGAGGTAATCATGATCAGGGATTAAGAGTGATCAGATTCTATAAATATCCGATAAGGGCTGGGCTGGGATATCCGACCTACTGCATGTATTTCAAAGCAATTTTGGTTTATCTTGTTTCCATCTTAGGTACAAATTAAAATTCATAAATTAAATAGAGAGAGAGAGAAAGAAAGAGAATAGAAAGATACAAGAGAGAGGAGAGAGAAAGTCTCATTTTCTCTTTTTTTTCTTTTTTCTTTTCTTTTCTTTTCCTTTCTTCTCTTCTGCTTCTTTTCTTCTTTCTTTCTGGCTGAATAAGGGAGGGCATTTGGGCTGGTTGCTTGCACTCCGACAAGGTGTGGTGGTATGGCCAAAGGTTCGATAGCGAGTGGCCGATGGCAAGCAATGATGGATAGTCGATGGTGAGGGCCGAATGATGGAAAATGATGAAAAAAATTTAACAAAACAAGGGATCTCCTTTTGGCTATTTTTTGGCTAAGTCGATGGCCGACAACGGTGCCCAAGGCCATAGAAAGATGAGAAAGAGAGAAAGGAGCAAGGATCATGGTCTTACTTTGGCTTCGGTGACGTCGTCGACTTTGATTTTTGGCGGACACAAGTAAGGGAGGCCGCAAATTCAATCGGTGAAAGGGGGCTTGATGCTCAGCAGTGGAGGGCCGGCTTCGATGTGGGCGGCCTTGGGATAGGAAGAGGGCGATTTATAGGATCAAAGAAGGCCGAATCCTTCCCAAATTTGATTTTCTTTTCTGGAGATTCGGTTGGAAGAAGACTCCCTTCACCATTTCTCCTTTTTGTTTTTTGTTTTTCTTTTGGCCGCTTTAAGATCCCTGCGGCCGGTCTTAATAGAATCAGGTTATCACATATAGCATGTATCACATTCCAAGCAGGATTGTTGCGGAAGATTTAAAGACAATGAGAGTCCAAGCCCTCTTTGTTCTAATAATATTTCTAATAATAACCATGATATAATATTCAGTTGGACTGCAAAATTAAAATGATGGTAACTCCTCCATTCCGATTCTACATCGTCTCTTTCTGACTCACTTTTCTTCTAAAATTAATGAAAAAACTTTCACAAAATTACTAACCTACCTTGATTATTTGATTAGATTCATGTTGACCTGCATTGCTAGATGCTACTGCTTGTTTATATTTCTCATGATAGGTGTATAGGGATCTATACAAAATGCAGAATCAAGAGAAACAAAAGTGTCGATACCATTTGCTAAAATGTGCATGAAACCGTGAATAATCAAAATTCCTGATCCTACCACAATCACGACCATCCTCTAGACAAAATTACATTTTAAGATTCTTCAATTGGAATAGCTAGCGTAATTCTATCATCCAGCTCCATAAACATGCCTACTACTAAATTTATATTTCCCATTTTACGCCGGTGGAAATTAGACTGTCGAAGACGATGGGCATAGAAATTTCATAAATATCTCCTAAAATGTAAAAGACGAGATTTGTTGATGAAAAATGATGGAATTTGCCTTTGACCGATCCATAACTTTCGTCCTTCATGTCCTGGCTCACTGAGATTTGACTTGTAATTTGAAAGTTATGCTTTTTGTTTTTGGCTTCAAGCATTCGTTCCCAAGAAGAAATTGTTGAAACCCATGGTTGTTGGCGCAGCTAAGAGGAATCATGCTCCAGTATGCTCCCGTAGGTTCCTGCATTAACGCCATCTCTTGGGGTATCGGCCCGGTCAAGTGATTGAAGGGAGACCAAAGTACATATTGAGGGAGGAATCGCACCGGTGAGATATTCCACATTTCTAAGGGAGGAATGGAGCCTGGAAGTTGATCATCTGACGAAAAGATTGAAGAGACCACCAATGTTTGTAGGAATCACACCAGTCAAGGAATTTACTGATGGGTCAAGTGATTCAAGGATGTACGAGTTGCCTAATTGAGGGAAGAATCACACCAGTGAGCTCGTTTGCACTCAAGTTTATATCTGCAAGTCCTAGCATTAACGCCAGCTCTTGGGGCATCGGCGGAATTCATTGATAGGTCAAGTGATTGAAGGACAGACAAATTGCCTATTGAGTGAGGAATCACACCACTGAGATCGTTACTAGATAAGCTTACATGATTCAAGAAAGATTTCCGATTTCCGAAGGAATGGAGCCCGAAAGGAGATTGTTTGCGCTCAACACTAGCTCTTGGGGTATCGGTCCACCTAAGAAATTCCAAGATAGGTCAAGTGATTGAAGGAAGGCCAAATTGCCTATTGAACGAGGAATCGCACCACCGAGATCGTTATGAGATGAGCTTAGATGATTCAGAGAAGAAGGATCTCCTGTTTCTTAAGGAATAGAGCCCGAAAGATGATTGTTTGACAAACTGAGGTGTGCAAGTTTGGAGAGACTACCAATACTTGCAGGAATGCTTCCATACAAATAATTAGAACCAAGATCGAGATGGGTAAGGTTAGGAAGGGAGGAGAAGTTGAGGTTACCAAGGGTGCCTTTGACTTGAGAAGCTGGTAAACTTATCCAAATCACGCTTTTGGCACGGCCGACGCTGCCGTGGAGGATAAAACCAAGTGGATTGTAGCTAAGCACAACGGGAAGCAACATGCTTCCATCCATGGAGGTGTAGATCGATTGAATCACACACAATCAATGTCTCGTATTTGTTTCGAGAGAACTTTCTGTAGACTATGGTCCTCGCTGACCTGTTTCGTCTTGGTCTTTTAGCTTTCAATTCCATCACGTAAAATTCCAATTGGAAGATAGACCAGTAGCTCACTCCAAACGTAAAATTCACATGAAAGAGGGTTCACCTTCCTTTGCACGAATCCACCATTAATAGATCATCCACTGATTACTTTGAGATCCGTGCAGGCAGATGAATGATGGAGTTTAGAGCACTTTGAGATCCATGCGGTGGGTGATCCGATGGTGGATTCATGCCAAGGAAGGTGAGATATTCTTTTGTGTGAAAGATGGTGATCCGATGGTGGATTTATGCGGAGGAAGGTGAGACCTTCATGCTACTCATAGCTCTCTCTTATCCTTCCTTCCTGGGCTCCTGGTCTCCACCTACACTTTCAAGGAATTTCAAGTGGTAACCTTCCTAATTATTTATCTCCAAGTTATAGCTGTTTTTAAGCTTAGTTGCTGGTTGGAGGGGTTGTAATGATATGTATATTCCTACATGATTTGGTGATAATACATGTGCATGTTTGCTGGATATATAACATGCAGCCGTTTCCATGTTATTCCTACATGTCATCCTAGTTGTCAAGTCAAATGGAATACAAGTTATAGGTCATATGGTAGGAGAAGGTTCATGTTTTAAAATTAATCATTGTTGCTGAAAGCTTGAAAAGTCACTTGATAGATATATAATGAGTTGTTCTGATGCAGCATTAATTTGAGTTCTAATTGAATTGAATGAAGAACTCGGCATATGAAGAAGGGCTGTAAAAAGCTGGTGTGTTGAAGAATCTTGGTAGCCTTTAGATGGTTGCATGCTTGGGATATCATGTATACATGCTAATGCGAGAAATAAGAATTCAGATTTTACATATCTCTTACCTGTAGCTAATTGCCTTCCTCTTCCTCGTCTCTTCCACTTAAACACCGCCCCAACTTTGCTGACCGGGTGGTAGCACAGGCAGAACAGGCCTATGCTTCTACGAAATTGACCCGGGTTCGAAATGCATGGGCATCAATTAAATGCAGGAGCGGATACCCAATGCCCTCGTCAGATGGCAAAATAGGGGTGGCGGTGTGGAGAAAGTTATTTCATCTCGGCTTCGAGATAACTTTAACCAGGTGATCTGTTGGTAATAGCAAGAGCAAAATAGAATACTAGGTCATCCTATTTTTTTATGTTTAAGATGAAAATAAGAGGTGATAAAATAGAATATTTACTAATATTTTTTTCATTCATCTCTTGATCATATCAAAATGGTTGAGCACAAGGATTTATATGGATACAACATGACCCTTTAAATACCCTTACATAAGTTTATAACCCCAAATACATGACTTCATAATTTTTTTCAATTATTCCTTTTATAAAATATGAAATTATAGAACCTTTTACTAGGGTTCAAATAATCAATTCAGGAATGACTCCTTGACTTCTTCACACCTCTTAAGAACAGACTCCATATGTTTATTTTATTTATGGTGACTCTAAAAATTCTCCTACCATAGCAAAATGTAACATAAGAAATTAAGGTTATCTATTCAACATAATGAATACGTCTATTCATGCCATTTTGAGGGTTATTTGACTGGTTAGCTAGATAAACTTTTATCATCTCGTAGCATCCAACATAGCCTAAGTATAGCTTTTAGCTCTTATACTTAATAATAGTCTACGAAGGTAGATGTAAGTGGTTTTTCATACGGGAAATTAATTACCGATCCTTCTTTTGACGTCGATATAACGAATAGTCCCCATTGACTAAGACACTAATTTTCAGTCCCTTTCTTTATATTTATCTTATAAGGTATCCTTTTGGTGCCAGTTGTTTTTTTTTCAAAATATCCAACTTACCATTTGGCACTCCATGTTTGGAAACGTTTCTTATTCCACGTCTGCCTTCCGTTTTGGACTTCTTCCCTATCTATGATTTATAGATTTTTTTAGATTTCTTTTTTTGTTATTTCAAAATTTAGATGTCATATTTCATCGTAGATTCTTATTCGTTAATATCGGAAATAATAAGGAATGAGGTTGTCCCTTTTAGCTGGTGTTCTTAGCCTTTCCAGATAGCCAAACTTAACTTATTTAGCTATTCTTCTTACCTTGCCATGTTGCATTTAGCCTTGTTATTTTTATTATGAAACTAAGTTTTAGGTATGCATTGAATTTTAGCTATTGTTCTTAGCTCATTTCGTTGTCTCCTTTATGTCGTAAGCATCTTTTTTATTTATAGATATCTTTTTAAAAGACTTCATCTAGATTTCTAAAAGTCATGGATTGTAAGAACAGTAAAAAATAATCTCATTTTTATGGCTGTATGCTCTTATGGTAACGGAGTTTATATCATTTCAATTTCATAAAACACAACTCTCAATTATATTTTCGATGAAATAATGAAGAGATGGACGCATTTATCTCCTACAATGATTGATATAAAATTCTATGTTCCTAACAATTCAAAAATGCTCGTTATGCTCATGATGGATAAGGATGTTTAGAATATGTACGAAATACATGTGAAGTTAAAAGCTGCAATAATTAAAATGATTGTATATCATTCTACGTCATTGGCTGAATCGCATAATATGATAATCAATCCATGAGATAATACAATATATATTTGCAATTAATTTTAGTACTCTTAATTAGACTTAATCTAATATGATAATCAATATTTACTAATATATTAAAAAAATGATATTTTTACATTTCAGGGATAGTGGCCTATCCAAAATTGGTAAATATATAGATTGTTCAAAAAATTATTAGAAGAGCAATTCATCTCATTTTTCCTCGTTTGGTAGCTCAAGTAATTTTGTTCGAGTGGTTGAAGAAACAAGAGCTACCATTGAAGATGAACCCAATCTAAGGAACATGTTGGATTGTTGAAAAAACTCTATAGAGAGTGTAGATCAAGAATTCAAGGATGTCGAAATCTTTCATCTTATAATTCATAATTTCTGCATTGCAAATTATAGAGATTTTATATCTATGAAGAATGATCGTCAGCATGTGACCATTAAGTTTGCATATAAAGGATATGGATGACACTTTCATGCTTCTCATTTTAGAAATCAATATACATTTGTAATTAAAATATTGAACAACAAACATACATGTCGAGTAGGGTTGCAAGTTCGATCTCATCCTAAGGCTTCAAAATATTGGATTTCAAATATTGTAAAGAAAAAAATTCAGGATATGCCTTTGTATAGGTCAAGTGATATTGTAAAAGATATTCGTTGTGAATTTGGTGTAGAATTGTCATATCATCAAGTTTAGCATAGAAAAGAGATTACCATCAAGGAGCTCTATGGTTAGAGGTCAGTATCTTATGAATGGATCCAATGATACTGCAATGCCATTATTGAAACTAACTTCCACAGCATAACGGAGTATGAAACTCTTGAAGATCGATTCAGATGTCTATTTATTTTATTTAAAGGCTCAATCAATAGTTTCATAAAAGGTTGTAGACCTCATATTCATGGATGCAATATTCATTAAGCATAAAGATGGAGAAGTTTTACTTAGTGCTATGGATAAAGATGCAAATGATGATATGTTTTTTATAGTATATTCCGTTGTTGATATAGAGAATGATGATAATTGAAATTGATTTTATCGGATTTTGAAAGGAGCCTTAGAGTCTTGTATCGACTATCATAGACAATCATTCACGATTATGATAGATAGACATCAAGGACTTATAAAAGCAGTGTCAAAGTACTTTAAAGATAACTACCACTTCTACTATATCGTCATGTTAAAGATAATTTTAAAAATCAGGTATGCAGCATCCTTTTCTAAATTCTTAATCGTATCTTTAAATTATTTAAGTATTTTAACATACAACTATTGTATATGTTGTTTTATTATTTTACATGCAGGTGCTTATCCATTATCCTGCAAGTAAAAAGAAGAGATTTGTTAATTTATTAAATATTGCTGCATATACTCCAAGATTGAATATTTTTTAAAAATTAGTGAGCAAACTTATAGCAGAAGTTTCAGGTGTAAAAAACTTTATAACACATGCAAAGCCGGAGCATTGGATAAATTCAGTCTTTCCAGATCCATGCTGAGGTATAATAACATCTAATATGGCTAAATGTTTTAATAGTTAGATCTTAGAGACTCGACATCTTTTCATTCCTCATATGGTCGATCATATAAGAATCCAAATTATGTAATTAATGCATGTTAGATGGAGTCGGAGTTATAGCATCCAAACATATCTTTATCCCAATTCTGAAAAAGTGTTGCAAAAAAATGCAAAAGATGGTCGTAGGTTATCCATCTTTACATCAAGTATCATGATTTATGATGTAAAGAACATAAAGTACTCATATAAGGTTGACCTATAGGAATGCACATGCTCTTGTGGTGATTGCCAAATCTTCTGAATGCCATGTAAGCATGCATGTGTATACATTGAGAAGGTTGGTAGATCATTATATCACTTCACTGATAATTATTTTCAAGCTGAAATGTATAGAGCAGCATATGCAGAATTCATTAATCCAATTTTTGATATTGAGGTGATCCAGAGTATCTCAGATGATATTAATATTTTACCTTGTATCATAAAGACTTATCCTGGCAGACCTTGAAAGAAGAAAAGAGCTTCACAGATAGATTCATCGAGAAATATGAAATATGGACGATATGAAAAAGAAAGACATATAATGATCCTGTTGGTGCAGAATCTGATCATCGTCGGATTGAGCTAGAGTGGAGGTGGACGAGGTCGCCGCTAGGGACCTGCAAAATAAAGTTTCATCCAGAGTCGATGGTAGTGGCTCCGGTAGGACCCTCCAACGATCAAGTCAGCTCTTCTAGCCAACAAAAATGGAGTGCTCTGGAATGAGTTAGACAAAATTTAGAGAAGGAGAGGAGAGCTTAGAGGTTAGAGTAAGCATATCTGGAGGGTCTCTTTTTATAAGCGGAGCTTGTAGTGGGTTGATGGTGACAGCTGCAACTGCTTGATAGTGGAACGCTCGAGGTCTGATGAAGTCAGTTATGGAGGGAGGCACCGTCTGCAGCGCCGCCTACAATAAATTGATGGTGACAGCCATCGTCATCTGGTAGCTGATCACTGTCGCCTACAGCGAACTAATGGCGATCGTTCATCGAGATTTAATGACCATAGCTCTGAGAAAGTAGGCGTTGGTTGGTGGACTTCGGCATATATCGATTCTAGAGGAGTTTGGACTCCTGAAGGGGATATGTCTGATGGAATTATCCGGGAGAAATCCGTTGGAGGAATCCGACTGAGGAAGAAGTCTTGGAGAAGTTCGGCTCCTAGAGGAGTTCGGCCGAAAGGAAAGCTCGGAAGAAGTTCGACTCCCGTAGGCGTCCGACTGGAGGGGCGCGGAGAGAGTTCGACTCTCGTGAGAGTCCGACTGAAGCTCATCCGCTGAGGAGTTCGACCGACTAAAGGAGTTCGACTAAGACTCATCCGTTGAAGCTCTTTCATGGCTACCGGTTGTATTAGGCTAAGCATCAAATTGGACTTTGATAGGAGCGGGGTTTATCCCCAACAATAGTCCCCCCACTTCTGAGTTTGAAACTCGAAGAAAGGGAGTGCAGAAAAGGCGATTATTGAAGTCCTCTTCTGGGCTCCGTGCTAGTTTAAATTGAAGCTCGGAGGAGATCTCATCTTCAGCCAAAGTTCATGTTGAAGTCGAAGCCCAAGATAGATCTCATCTTCAGTCGAGGTTGAAGTAGATCTCATCTACTGCGGTCGAGGTCGAAGGTTGAGCTCCTTGGGGGTGATATTATTTTCAGCAGTCGAGGCTGACTCGAAGGAGATCTCCTCTCCTGCGGTCGAGGTTGACTCGGAGGAGATCTTATCTCCTATAGCTGAGGTTAATACGGGCACTCGAAAGAGATCTTATCTCCTACAGCCATGGTTGATACGGGCGCCCGGGAGAGATCTTATCTCCTATAGTTGAGATTGGTCGATCGCTCGGAAGAGATCTTATCTCCTGCAGTCGAGGTTAATACGGACGCCCGGGGGAGATCTTATCTTCTGCAGCCGAGGTTGGCCCGGTTGCTCGGAAAAGATCTTATCTCTTATGGCTGAGGTTGCCTCGGGGGAGATCTTACCTCTTGCAGTCAAGATTGCCTCGTGGGATATCTTATCTCCTGCAGCCAAGGTTGATATGGGCACTCGAGGGAGATCTTATCTCCTACAACTGAGGTTGGTCTGATCGCTCAGGGGAGATCTTATCTCCTACAGTCGAGATTGCCTCAGAGGAGATCTTATCTCCTGCAGCCGAGGTTAAAACAGGCGCTCGGAGGAGATCTTATCTCATGTAACCAAGGTTGGCCCGATCGCTCGAGGGGAGATCTTATCTCCTATAGCGAGGTTGTCTCAAGAAAGATCTTATCTTTCTGCAATCAAGGTTGATACGGACGTCCGAAGGAGATCTTATCTCCTGCAGTCGAGGTTAGCCCGGTTGCTCGGGGAGATCTTATCTCCTGCAGCTAAGATTGATATAGGCGCCCGAGAGAGATCTTTATCTTCTACAGTCGAGGTTGCTTCGAGGAAGATCTTATCTTCTGCAACCGAGATTGGTATGGACGCTCGAAGGAGATCTTATCTCCTACAGCCAAGATTAGCTTGATCGCTCGGGGAGATCTTATCTCCTATAGTCGAGGTTATCTCAGAGAAGATCTTATCTCCTACAGTCGAGGTTGATACGGGCGTCTGGGGGAGATCTTATCTCCTGCAGTCGAGGTTGGCCCAATTGCTCGGGAGAGATCTTATCTCCTGCAGTCGAGGTTGATACGGGCATCTGGGAGAGATCTTATCTCCTACAGCCGAGGTTGGCCCGATCGCTCGAGAGAGATCTTATCTTCTATAGCCGAGATTGCCTCGAGGGAGATCTTATCTCCTGTAGTCAAGGTTGGTATGAATGTTCGGAGGAGATCTTATCTGCTGCAGTCGAGATTGGCCCGATTGCTCGAGGAAGATCTTATCTCCTATACTCGAGATTGATATGGGCATCCAAGGAAGATCTTATCTCTTGCAGCCGAGGTTGGCCCGATCGCTCGGAAGAGATCTTATCTCCTACAGTCGAGGTTTCCTCGGAGGAGATCTTATCTTCTACAATCGAGGTTGATATGGATGCTCGGAGGAGATCTTATCTCCTGCCGTCGAGGTTAGCCCGGATCCTCAAGGGAGATCTTATCTCCTACAACTGAGGTTGTTGCAGACGCTCGAAAGAGATTTTATCTTTTGCAGCTGAGGTTGGTTTAGACCCTCGGAAGAGATCTTATCTCCTACGGTCGAGGTTGTTGCGGGCGCTCGAAAGAGATCTTATCTCTTGCAGCCAAGGTTGGCCCGGATCCTTAGAGGAGATCTTATCTTCTGCGATCGAGGTTGTTGTGGATGCTCGAAGAAGATCTTATCTCCTACAGCCAAGGTTGGTCCGATTTCTTGAGGGAGGTCTTATCTCCTACAGCCGAGGTTGAAAGACTTTGACCAGCTCATGTTAGGATGAGGTACTCCTATTCCTAACATGGCAACTATTGACTGCTTTCTTTTTGTCATCACATATTTTTGCACCCAAAAATAATAATATTGAAATGAAAGAATTTTACCAAAGAAAAGTTATTGGCAGCACATTCTCAGATTTTCTATGCTTCAGGGTCGTGGGGGCGTTGTTCCTTCAAGTTTCCTTGGATGGTAAGTCCTCTATCTCATGTTGGCCTTCTTAATTTGGAGCAAGCTTCTCTTAGCTTTGACGCTGGAAGGCGATCGATCTCCTTATCGTTCCTCCCTCATTGGTGGTTCTAGCTCCTAGGGGGGAGGACTTCTTCGCGCCCTTCCATCGGGGCTTCCACGCTCCCAAGCCCGAGGGGGAGTTTAGGCTCGCCTGCACTCAGAAGGAGTCTGAGAATGCAGCTAAGCTTCACTCGACTTTCCTTCATTGTCCTTGGCCCTGAAGGCCTCTTCAGCCCAGGCATAACTTTCGGCCTGAGCCAGTAGATCGGCGAAGTTCCTGGAATACTTCTTCTCTAGGAAGAACAGCAAGTCATTCTTCTAAAGGCAACCCTTGAGAGCAATCATGGCGATCGACTGATCCAGGTTCCGGACCTCCAATACCGCAGCGTTAAACTGGATGACATAAGCTCAGATGGATTCTCCCTTCTTCTGCTTGACATTCATCAAAAAATTCGAACCTCGACGTGGACGTCGGCTACTGATAAAGTGAGCCACGAACTGATGGCTCATCTGATCAAAAGAGAAGATCGTACCCAGATTCAACGTCGAGTACCAGTTTCTCACTGCTTCCTTTAAGGTAGATGGGAAGGCTCGGCACAGTATGGCATCTAAAGCACTGTGGAGTAGCATCATGATTCGAAAGACCTCTAGATGATCAACTGGATCAGAAGTTTCATCGTAGCTTTCGAATTGAGGGAGTTCGAAGTTCGGCGGGATGGGCTCTTGCATAATTTGGAGGGAGAAAAAAAGATCGATGCGGACGTCGACATGGTGAGCTAGGGCGACGTGGTCGAGCTCCTCAATCCATCAGTCTATCTTCCGTAGTTTGTGATCAAGGGCATTGTCTTGGTTGCAGATCTTGGGGGCCTTCTGGCTATAAATGAGAAAAGTCTCCTCTAGAGGAAAATCATGATCTGAACATGGATCCTCGACTCTCTATTTTTCCTTCTCAGGGGCGATGGGTATGTTAGCCCAGGTACTCTTCCTTAGGGTTGATTTTCGACATCCCGATGGCGAGTTTTCTGATGGAGTCACCATCGGGGGCTGCTACATGGCCTGCATTACCTCCGTGAGGTCACAAACCTATTGGACAAGCAGGTTGAACTACTCCGCATCTACCGTGGGTATAGGTGGAATCTGAGTTATCGGAGCTGAAGTAGGAGTAGATGGATCTGGATGGGATCGGGCCATGGAGGCTGTCGATCGTCGAGTCGAAGCTTTCTTGGAAGGCATGTTCTCTTGGAAAAGAACTCTGGAGAGAAAGGAGGGAGATCTCTAGAAAAAAATCATCGCTGAGCACTCCTTTAAGAACAAGGGAGCCTTAAGAACACCTCAAGAACAGAGGCGGCCCTTCCTCTAGCGCTAAATCTGTTGGTGCAGAATCTGATCATCATCAGATCGAGTTGGAGTGGAGGTAGACGAGATCGTCGTCGGAGATCTGCAAAATAAAGTTCCATCCAGAGTCGATGGTGGTGGCTCCGATAAAATCTTTCGACGATCAAGTCAGCTTTTCTAGCCAACAGAAATAGAGTGCTCTAGAATGAGTTCGGTAGAGTTTAGAGGAGGAGAGGAGAGCTTAGAGCTTAGAGTAAGGATATCTGGAGGGTCTCTTTTCATAGATGAAGCTTGTAGTAGATTGATGGTGATAGCTACAGCTGCCTGATAGTTAACGAAGTCAGTTACGGAGAAAGGTGCCGTCTGTAGCATCGCCTGCAACAGATTGATGGTGATAGCCATCGCCACCTGGTAGCGGGTCACTATCGTCTGCAGTGGATTGATGGTGATCGTTCATCGAGATTTAATGGCCATAGCTTTGAGAAAGTAGGTATTGATTGGTGGACTTTGGTATATATCGATTTTAGAGAAGTTTGAACTCCTAAAGAAAATACGTCTGATGGGATTATCCGAGAGCAATCCATTGGAGGAATCCGACTAAGGAAGAAGTCCTGAAGAAGTTCGGCTCTTGGAGGAGTTCGATCGAAAGGGAAGCTCGAAAGGAGTTCGGCTCCCGTAGGCATCCGGCTGGAGGGGCATGGAGAGAGTTTGGCTCTCGTGGGAGTCCGACTGAAGCTCAGTCGCTGAGGAGTTCGATCGGCTGAAGGAGTTCGATAGGAGCTCGACCGCTGAGGAGTTCGATCGGCTGAAGAAGTTTGGCTAAGACTCGTTCGCTGAAGCTCTTCCATGGCTATCGGTTGCATTAGACTGAGCATTGAACTAGACTTCGGTAGGAGTGAGGTTTATCCCCAACAGATCCTATTAAGTAATATTTCAAATTGGAGTTATTTTATCAGAAGTAGACAGATTGAATGTTGTGAAAGTATAATTTATTATGAACTTGTAAAATATAAAAATATCTATCTTTTGTTTGTAATTCAATTGCTTCTCAGTTGAACTTATATGTTTTGCTAAGAATTATAAATTTTAGACATTACTAAATTTTGAATATAATAGAATTAAGCATATTGTTAGTATTAGTGTAGTGTATTGATACACTCTAATATATGATGATATAGTTAAATTATTAATTTTATATAATTAATTTAATATAATTATCAGCTAATTTACCACTATATATAGTTAAATTAAATACTGTACACAGTGAAATTAAGATATGCATTGTTAAATTAATATCATATATATTTAAATGGATACTGCACATAGCTAAACTAACATGATACATAGTTAAATTAATACAGTATATAGTTAAAAGCATGAATATACATAGTTAAATGAATACTATATATAGTTAAATTAACACTGCACAATTAAATGAATTATGCACATAGTTAATGAACATGGTACACAGTTAAAATACTTCAAAAGCATGCCATGATATCATGCCAATATACTTCAAAAGCATACCAATATACTTCAAAAGCATGCCATGATACTTCAAAAGCATGTCATGCCATGATACTTCAAAATCATACCATGACAAGAAAATAATACTTGAAAAGCATGCCATGATAAAAAAAATGATGATCTAAAGATGAAACTTCAGCTTGTATCTTTTTAAATTCAGTGTATGTAAATATATGCAACTGATATCATGTCCTATTCATTAAAGTTTAGGTTAGGTTATGGATGAATTAATCAATTATGGTGTGAAGCAGCATATTCAAATCCATAAGATAGATCGATCTTTAAGAAATCCTAGAAGGTTCTTTTGATGACATAAATTAGACTAGTCATTGAGAAGAACCATCGTATTAAAGGCCATAAAGGAGATAATAATTTAATTGTGTATAGTGTTTAATAAACTATATGCAAGATTCATTAAATTAATACTGCACATAGTTAAATGAATACTATACATAGTTAATGAGATATGGTATTCAGTTAAAATATTGTACATATTTAAATCATCCATGTCTACAGTTGAATATATTGCATATAGTTACTTCAAAAGCAAGCATACTTCGATACTTTAAAAGCATGCCATAATACTTCAAAAGTATACCACGATATTTTAAAAATATGGCATGCTATGATACTTCAAAAGCATGACATGATAAGAAAATGATACTTAAAAAGCATGCCATGATAAGAAAATGATGCTCTAAAGATGAAACTTCAACTTGTATCTTTTAAAGTTTAGTGTATGTGAATGTATGCAATTAATATCATCTCCTATTCATTAAAGTTCAGGTTAGGTTATGGATGAATTGATCAATTATGGTGTGAAGTAGCATATTCAAATCTATAAGATAGATCGATCTTTAAGAAATCCTAGAAGATTCTTTTGATGATATAAATTAAGCTAGTCATTGAAAAGAACCATTATATTAAAGGCCATAGAAGAGACATTAATTTAACTATATGCAGTATTCAATAAACTGTGTACAGAATTTATTAAATTAATACTATATATACTTAAATGAATATTGTACATAGTTAATAAAATATGGTATATAGTTAAAATACTGCACACATTTAAATCATCTATGTATACAGTTGAATATACTGCATATAGTTACATCAAAAACAAGCATGCTCCGATACTTCAAAAGTATGTCATGATACTTCAAAAGCATGCTGCGATACTTTATAAGTGTGTTATGTTATAATACTTCAAAGGCATGTCATAACAAGAAAATGATACTTGAAAAATATGCCATGATAAGAAAATGATGCTCTATAAATAAAACTTCAGCTTGTACCTTTTTAAGTTCAGTGTATGCGAATGTATGCAATTGATATCATGTCCTATTCATTAAATTCAAATCCATAAGATAGATCAATTTTTAAGAAATCCTAGAAGGTCCTTTTGATGACATATATTGGATTATATCATGGGCTTGGCTGTAGGCATGTCTCGGGGGTGCTGACGTGGGCATGGTATGATGCTATCAATGATATTATGTCGACATGCCATGATATGGAATAATTAACTATGGCTTATGAAATTTAATTAACTATATGTAGTCTTAAATTAATCATGTATAATATTTAATTAATTATATACATGATTTATTTAATTATATACAATATTTAATTAACTATGTACAGTCTTAAATTAACTATGTACGGTATTTAATTAACTATGTGTAGGATTTATTTAATGATGTGCAGTCTAAAATTAACTATGTACAGTGTTAAATTAACTATGTATAGTATTCAATTAACTGTATGTATGATTCATTTAACTATGTACAGTGTTCAATTAATTATGTACAGTCTTCAATTAACTATGTACAGTATTAAATTTACCATGTATAGTCTTAAATTAACATAATACGATGTTCAATTAACTATGTACATGATTCATTTAACTATATATAGTATTCAATTAACTGTATGTAGGATTCATTTAACGGTGTACAGTGTTAAATTAACGATGCAGTATTTAATTAACTATGTATAGTCTTAAATTAACTATGTGTAGTATTAAATTAATTATATGCAGTGTTCAATTAATTATGTGCAAGATTTATTTAACTATCTACAATGTTCAATTAACTATGTGTAGTCTTAAATTAACTGTGTAGTATTGAATTAACTATGTCTAATCTTAAATTAATTATTTATAGTATTCAATTAATTATATACAGTCTTCATTTAACTATGTGTAGTATTTAATTTACTGTGTGTAGTCTTAAATTAACTATGCAACGTTAAATTAACTATGTACATGATTCATTTAACTACGTACAGTATTGAATTAACTATGTATAGGATTTATTTAATTATATATAATATTTAATTAACTATGTACAATCTTAAATTAATTATGTAGTGTTTAATTAACTGTATGTAGGATTCATTTAACTATATGCAATATTAATTTAACTATGTGCAGTCTTAGATTAACTATGTACAATATTAAATTAACTATGTGCAATCTTAAATTAACTATGTATGATATTTAATTAACTATGTACAAGATTCATTTAACTATACAGTCTTAAATTAACTGTATGCAGTATTGAATTAACTGTATGCAGTCTTAAATTAACTATATATAATATTCAATTAACTATATGTAGGATTTATTTAATTATATATAGTATTTAATTAACTATATGTAGTTTTAAATTAACTATGTGCAGTGTTCAATTAACTGTATGCAAAATTTATTTAACTATGTGTAGTCTTAAATTAATTATATACAGTATTTAATTAACTGTATGTTATTAAATTAATTATATATGATATTAATTAACTATATGTAGTTTTAAATTTAACTATGTGCAGTGTTTAATTAACTATGTGTATTGTTAAATTAACTATATATAGGATTCATTTAAGTATATATAGTCTTAATTTAACTATATTCATGATTTATTTAAGTATGTACAATCTAAAATTAACTGTATACAGTATTCATTTAAGTGATTGCAAGATTCATTTAATTGTGTGCAATCTTAATTTAACAATGATCATTTAAGTAATTGTAGGATTCATTTAACCATATGCAATCTTAAATTAATTATATATAGTGTTCAATTAACTATGTGCAATATTCAATTAACTATATGCATTATTAAATTAACTATATGTAGGATTCATTTAATTATGTGCAGTCTTAATTTAACTATATACAGGATTTATTTAAATGTGTGCAGTCTTAAATTAGCTATATGCAGTATTCATTTAAGTGATTACAGGATTCATTTAATTGTGTGCAGTCTTAATTTAACTATGTCCAATATTTATTTAAGTGAGTCCAGGATTCAACTAACTATGTGCAATCTTAAATTAACTGTATGTAGGATTAATTTAACTGACAGTCTTAAATTAACTATATAACAAAAATTTAAATATGTGAATGATTGCTTTAACTGTGTGCATGATTCATTTAATTGGCACATTTTTCAAGTATCGCAGCATGCTTTTGAAGTATCATGGCATAAGCTGTAATTCATAATAATAAATATCATCTTAACATAAGATAGCAACCATCAAGCATTAAAATATAAACTACAAAATTGACAAGGATAAATTTTATACTGAAAAATTTTGGATGGTTAAATACAATAGATAATCAGTATAAGGACATAATTTATAATTGAAATTAACCATCAAGATTGGTTACAAAATCACTATGTCCTAATCTTTAGAACCTGGCATCTACTTTTCATACCATAACCAAAATTATTTATATGATACAAAGTACCAATGAAATAGAATATTTGCTACAATCCAACTCCTGTATAATAAGGCATCCTTAAAAACATCGTGCAATAATCTTGAGCTATCTCTTGTGAGGATCTCCGTAAACATCATCTATGCACACCACAATCAATGGTATCATAGCTCTACTATAAACAGTCACGAACATCTCGAACTTGAGATTTAGGGATATGTAATCCTACTCATTCTAATAACCAAAACCGTACAAACGTTGCCTACATATGGTATGAAATATAATACATTAGTTATAGATGTTGTTATAAATAAAAAAAATAAACAAATGTTGAACAATGTTACATACATATTTATTTGCATCACCAAATATATTGAAGCTCCACATCGAGTTATAGCAGTCAAATCATTGCTCCTTTAAATCTAAAACTAAAAGGTACCAATGCCAAAAAGTATTCATAGAAATGAATAAGTACCTACAATGCTAAAGATCTGATAATCGAATATCAGCCAACCATTTCTGTATACTTGGTTGTGCTGAATCTATGATATGATTGGTGACTTCAGAGGTTACTTCAGTGACACCAGAAAGGCATTGAAGCATAATAGTCTACATCGACAAAAGAAAAAAAGAAGATGGGTAACTCAAAATATCCATTAGTTGCCATATAAAATGAATAATTAGAATAAATTTTGTTCGTATATCTCGTATTATAGACTTAAATTTCATACATGTATCTCGCAACGCAGTAATAAAGCAACATTCTTCACAAGCTCCCTATCCTCTATGTGGAATAGTTCCATTATATGGAGGTATATATTAACAAGCTATACATAATGCAAATAAAATTATTAAGATCAATAAATAAAATATTTATCCAAAAAATTTATGAGTAGTTAATTTTCATACGTCACTCAATACTGGCCCGTCATTAAGGAGCTGATCCAGGGCAAAACATGTGTAGGAAGATTTAGAAATATCTGGATCCTCCTAGATAGTCTCACTACATAAAATATGAATGTATATTATAATGGGATGTAGTTTAACAAAATAACTTACTTGAGATAATAAAAGAACTCATTATGAATAATGGAATGCAGGCAAATATATTAGAATAACTTGTTCGAACTGATCACCATCAACATAGAAATCAATAAATGTTTCAAGAAATAATGGTAGTATACCTCTTCCCTTTCCTTGATAGGGGCGTCTATGTTTCAATCGTCTTGGCTTATCTGGTAGTATCGATGACTCAACATCTATAAATGTAGTAGAATCTCAAATATGTTAAAAGTGATGAAATATAAAAAAGATTTTAAGTAAATGTATTGAACGTTTAATATATGTCATACAAGCATACAATACAAATACAGTTAATTGACACCAGAATTTATTAATTGACACAACAAAAAATATCTAAACCTCGCTATGGGGGAGGATCTCCTTATTTCTTAACTAATTAACTAGCTCCATCAGTGTAGTAGCAATAGACTCCAAAACTAAGAACTAATGAGCATCTGCATCACTCTCGCTAGTGGATAAGGCCATGCTTTCTTCACCTATGTTTCCTATCTGTTGTTTTTTTCTTGCATTTTTGTAGGTTTTAAGAAGGTATGATATGGCCTTTTTCTTCTCCATGAGCTTTCTCTCCCAACCTTCTAATTTTACCCGCCTGCATAATGAGGACACCAGTTTTATGGCAGCATCTTCTTTCTTGCACTCTACTCAAGCTACGAAACTGATCTAAAAAAACATTAATGCTATTACATAGTTAGTAAGCATTCACATTAAAATGAAAAAAAAATATTTTTAAGTATAAATTTCTAAAAATTACCTCCACTACTTCACTACTATGAGCTATAATAGTGTCCACTACAGTCGGATAGATTTTTTTATATATAAACCGCCCTCACCTAATAACAAAGATTAATTAGATCGGGAATAACAGTATTTCCATATATGAATATTATAACTACAGCATTATACTCACCTTAGAAGGATTTGCAGTCATGCCTACAATGTCATCTGCCGGCATTAAGCTCTTATCATGGAGCATCTTCTCGATGCACGAAAACTCCTATCGAAAGCAACAATCCATGCATCCTTCACTGTGGTATCCTCAATTGGTTGAAAATCCTCTAAGTGAAAGCCATGACTAATCAAGGACCTCTCAACTGCTGCAATCCAATCTCTAAAGCATTAATTGGATCTTATTTGCACTGGCTAAATAACGAAACCTGAAAAATCATAAAAACATCATCCTATATTATAAGTGTGTGCAAGATAGACTTTGTGCCAAATGGCTATGTGCCAAATGAAAATAAGTGCATGCCATATAAAAACAATAACATACAACAGCAAATTAAAAAGAATGTAGCAAAATCTCAAATGTCTATGAATGCATTATAAGTGTGTGCAAGATGAATTTTACTGTGTCGGCACATAGCATGTATGTGCCAAATAAAAAATAATATATAAATTAGCCAACTAATATAGAGTACAGAAAATAGAAAAAAAAAATCAAATTTTATACGTGCCTGCTTCTTAATTAAACTACCCCTTGTAGCCATCTTTGTGATAGGAGGTGCATCTCATCCTTCTTAGGCTCAATCTTCTGAATCATCTATCATGAAATAAAAAAAAATTCCCAAAAAAGTTAGTTATGCTTCAACTAAAATTTATATTATATTAGATACAAAAGTGAATACAGTGATCACCTCCACCTTACGAGGAATGGGGCATTGTTCTAATACAAGAGACAGGGATAAATGAATGATGATCTGTACTTTTCAAGTAGACTGTTGGCATGCTCAATAGCTCATGTCTGTACTAAAAAAGCAATATAAGCAACATATTTTAGAGAAATCTAACTATATATCATCCCAAAATAATATAAATTTATCGTGTATCATAATAGATTAACTATATACTATAATAAATTAATTTAGTACTATAATAAATTAACTATGATCTAGTATAGATTAATTGTGTACCATAATAAATTAATTATGTACCAATAAAGATTAACTGTATACTATAATAAATTAACTATGTACCATAATAAATTAACTGTATATCAATATAAAATAACTATGTACTATAGTAAATTAACTATGATCCAGTATAAATTAACTATATGCCATAATAAATTTATTGTGTATCAATAAAGATTAATTATGTACCATAATAAATTAACTATATACTGATAATAAATTAACTATGTACCATAATAAATTAACTATATATCAATAAAGATTAACTATGTACAAATAAAAATTAACTGTATACCATAATAAATTAATTGTGTGTCAATAATAAACTAACTATATACCATAATAAATTAACTATGTATCAATATAGAATAACTATATACTATAATAAATTAACTATATTTTAATAAAGATTAACTATGTACAAATAAAAATTAACTGTATACCATAATAAATTAACTATGTATCAATATAGAATAACTATATATTATAGTAAATTAACTATGATCTAGTATAGATTAATTATGTACCATAATAAATTAACTATATATTAATAAAGATTAACTATATACCAATAAAGATTAACTATATACTATAATAAATTAATTATGTACTAATAATAAATTAACTATGTACCATAATAAATTAACTGTGTACTATAGTAAATTAACTATGATCCAGTATAGATTAACTATGTGCTATAATAAATTAAATATGTACCATAAAAAACTAACTATATACCAATATAGATTAACTGTATACCAATATAAATTAACTATGTACTATAATAGATTAACTGTGTATTAGTATGGATTAATTGTATACCAATATAGATCAACTATGTACCATAATAGATTAACTATGTACTAATATACATTAACTATATACTAATATATATTAACTATGTACCATAATAAATTAACTATGTGCCATTCTATATTAATTAGAAACCATACTAGACTAATTATATACCATGTTAAAGTAAGTGATACCATAATAGATTAACTATCAAATAATTGAATTGAAAGTAAATACAAATAGGCTTACAACCAGAGCCACCGTACATCCACTCATATAGCCAATAGAGCCTCTTCCAATTGTGTTCCTCATGCGCACACTCTCTACTAGGCTAGGGATCTGCCGTCGAAGGAAAGAAAAAGTCATAAGACCCTAACTATATAACCCTAGATGATCCAAATTATCAAGATACGAACATAATGTCTTTGGAACATGGTATCATACAGTTGAAAAAAGAATAGTTATAAAAAGAAAAAGAATCCAACACTTGGTAAAGTCTTCTATATCCTGCAATCCTGACTTTCCAATAAGAGACATCAATCTATTTTTAACGAAATTCCTAGTAGTCTTTTTATAGTCACCATCAAAAAATCAAACGATGAGGTTTGACTGAATCTTTTTCTCCCTATACAATTCAACCTTATCACTCGTAATTCTCAAACCAAGAATGAAAGCAATGTCAGTCCCTACAAAAAAAACTCTAGTACTATCCAACCTAAAGCCCTCTATCATCCGAAAAGAAATGAAATGCATCCAATAATGGCCTGCTTTGCTTTATATATGAAGGTCAGAGCAAGTGGCCAAATGGAGTTGTAGTATGTCCATAACCTTGATATAGTGACTAAAATAGTATCTTCCATTTCGTATATTAATTGGGCCAATACAATTCTTTAGCTCTCCTTGAACTAGCCATCGTAACACTGCATCGCAAATCAAATTCGCATAATACATATTAAAAATATCATCATAATATTGTAAACAAATATCAATTCAAGTTAACTCAAAAATCTAAAAAGAAAATTATGATAGCAAAGCTTCTGCTAATTAAAATGCATCATTCTGCAATGTTAATAGTTTAACTCAAATTAATAAAATACTTTGAATTTGTAATTGTAAAGTTCAATGTATAATTTTCTACCATTACTCTAATTCAACTATATTATTTTTTATCTAAAATTTTAGATTTTAATAATAAAAGAAATGCAATAGACTACAATTACCTTTGCATTTTCTTCCAAATCTTTGAATGCCTTAAATTTAAGAAAACATGAAAGGGTCATCTAGGCGGCATGAATTGGATGTTTTCAGGGATAACATGTTTTCTTGATTGAGAAATCAAAATCAGCCAAAGCCAAAACTAAAAGAAACAATCATGAACGTCAAATATAATACAGAAATTAAAAAAAAATATCTACCTCTTAATTGATTCTTCTCAGAATTTTAGTGCTTCAATATGAGATTGAATAGAGATTTTTGGATAGAAAGAGAATGCAACATCCATCGCTACTTTAGCAGCTATTTGAAAGCAATCCTAAGAATCGATCGAGCAGTTTTTTAACTTCTCTGTCTAACAACTGCAAGAAGAGAGAGAGGCAAACCCACTTAGAGACACACCATCATTGAGAAAAAGAAAAATATCAGAAAACAAAACAAAGAGATGATAAAAATTACCTTTATCCGTGTCTGCCATCTCCATCGTTATCGTTGTCATCGAAGAGTTTGCCAAAGAAGTAGTACCGCAGTCGTTGCCACTGGTGGAGTGAGGCAAATCGCACTAAAATAGATCATCGGAGGTACTCGAAGGGGAAAAAGAAAGGTAGGACGATAAGAAATCCTATTTGGGAGAGAATAGGATATATTTGAATTGGGGGTATTTTCGTCTCATCAGGGTTAAAAATTAAACCTCCATTAACAATGGACCGAAAATTATAATTTGAGTTAACAGACTTTAAAAGTTAAAGTATGGTTAAATTTTGGATGGGGTCTCAAAAACCCCTTTTCCATAACTTTGCTGCCTTCACTACAAGAATAACACCTATACACTAAACTGATTGGAGAACCTATGGAGTCTTGTTTCAAGTCCAAAGGTGAAGGTGAACGCATGAGGCCATTAAGCATAAAATGAAGCATTAAAGACAAATATGATGATTCTTCGCCTTAACTAAAGCTTGAACGTACGTGAGACCCCTCACTTGGAGATATAGGTGCCAACCTGCTGACCTATCAGCTATTGGCATTTTATGATCTTAAATTTTTTGAGTGGGTTCTTTAGGATCATAATGATCTATGAAGTTGGATGTTTTGCATTCTACACTAAATTCAAATGATATGATGTATCGATCTTTTCTAATTGTTTGCCATTAGTATTTAAACAAAGAAGAATGGTTTTTGCAACAACATATTCTAGCAAAACAAATAGATACTTATAAACAGGGTTGTCGTGTTTTTACTTGCATTTATAAATAGGGATGTTAATGAGGTCTAGTAAGCTGTTGGGTTTTATATGCTTTTTTTTTTTTTTTTTTTTTTTTTTTGAATGAAAATGAAGTAAGTTACTTCCTCCACTGCATGATCATATTAAGTATATATATCGTTTAGTAGATAATAGAGATGGATGAGTAGGGGGAATATGGAGGTAGAGACACCTTCAAAATATTCCCCAGCATTATATATGTTGGTCATATGGCTTGTAAAAGAAGTGCAAAAAGTACATACAATCTTTGACTTTAGAACGGGCCCACCTAGCATTTGAAAGTATTTTCCACCCTTCAAAGGGGTCACGCTCTTGTGCTCTTCTACTCTAAATGCTACTCTAAGCCTGCCAACTAAAATTTAGAGCCCGAGTGAGTTGAAAGCACCTATCAGTTCTTGCGCATCTACATTTCACGATGGAGAAGTCCAATCTTGTAGTAAGAAGATGACGTGTCTGACAACTTCAGATGCTACCAGAGCTTGAAATCGAAAGACACGATTTCTTTGCTCCTTCCAAATGCACCAAAAACCTACTAAGATGATAGTATAGCATGCTTTTGTCTGATTATTTTGAGAGCAAGAATCTCTCCATTTGTGCCAAACGTCAAATACATTGTCTAGTCGTTGTGATGATCCTAGTCTTTGGATTAAGATACTTCATATCTGCTTTGAATAATCATAAGATAGCAGCAGGTGGTCAAGTTTTTCTGGATGGCTTGAGCATAATGGACATGATGCTGGTCCTACGATGCCTTTCTTCTCTAAGTTTTCAGCGGTAAGAACTTTGTTGTAGCAGCACAACCAATTAAATATTTTCACTTTCTCAGGAATGGGTACTCTTCCAAAGGATGATAAGACTCCTCCATGACTTAGAAAATAGTAGCAATGTTTCACAATGAAGGATGAGTTCCATTTCCATTTCCTGCTATCAACACCATTTGATAACCTCGATAACCCAACACAAGCATGTAAATGTTGGAGTTCAGTTGTGGCTGCATAATTCAATGGTTGTCGGAAGTTTTTTAGCCACTGGTCAACACTAAGGAATTGATCTATTGATATGTATTGATCTTTGGCAAAAAGAAATAAGTTGGGGTATCTTTCTACTAGGGATTGATTCTGATTCCACATATCATGCCAGAAGAAGATTTGGTGGCCGTTTCCAACTATGGGACTAGAGCATTTTATGAATGAGAACTCGCCATGGTCTATCTTGCTGGGAGAAAAATTTGAACCACCACTTCACCGACAACGCTTGGTTGACTATTTTAAGGTCTCTAATACCCAAGCCACCATATTTCTTTGGTCTACGTACCTGCGACCAAGCCACAAGATATCTAATTTTGTTGCATGGCCCATGATCACCCCATAAAAAGTTGCGCCATAAAATATCAAGCTTTCAAACAATTCTTGTTGGGATGGAAAATGCTGACATCTAATATGTTGGCACAGCTCTATCCATCGATAGAAAGGACTTGCTCTTTCCATCTTGCTAGATTTTTCTCCACCTTTTTCAATAGAAAGATTTTCTATGCGTTTTAAAGATGGGTAATTTGTCCAAGTTGGTTTTGGATATAGGCCCAACCATACCCAAAAACAAGCTTAATCATATTAAACCAATTTATCAATGTTGCCCTCCTCATAATGAAGTTGTTCTTGCTAATTTTGTATTTAAGAGTTGCATTATTCAGAAGATGAAGCTAGAGTATTGAGTCCTAGAAGCATGGATTTAGATCAGAGCTATGCAACAAAAGCATGGTGCAGTATTAGAAGAGCATCCTTGTTTGAGAATGAAGATATGTTAAGCTTCAAGGATGAAACTCTTTTAAGGAGGAGAATGTGACAGATTGATCAAGGCCCGATCCACTTGAGCTGACCAAGATGCTAGCCCGCCTGCTTGACCTACATGTGCTTCACATGGGATGGGCAACAATGGGCTCCCATTGGGAGTCTGCTTTCCATTTGTGAACCCCGACCACTCCAAGAAGATACCAAATTCCTAGGGCCTCTGTATTCAAGCAAAGCACTAGGGCTTTTCTATAATAAGAGTTCCCCTCCCCTCAAGACCACCCACCCTTGATTGCCATTGCCTTCTTCTCCTTTTCTTCCATTCGGTTTCTACCACCTCTCATCACTATGCTTATTGAAAATTAGGGCCACGGTACCCATCGAAGCCAAGGTAAGCCCTGACTCTCTTCTTTTTGCTTTTCCTTTCCTCCTTAAGCCTTGAATCATTATAACCATATTCGATTTTACCATAAATCGACTATAAAGTAGGCCGCAATTCCACCCCTAGTTTTGGTCATCTTCTCATCCTTTTTTTGATCATTACTGTTTTTGGTTGAGGAGCCCTTAGTTGAGTCCCCTGTAAATCTCTCAATGACCCAACAATAGATCACAGCCACATATGAATGAGTTAACACTCAAAACAATGCCAAGAAAATCCCTTATTTTTTCGATCCTTTTCCATTATTTTTCTCATTGGTCAGTCACTGCTACCAGTTGTTCACCACCTCTAATCATTCACTACCTCTAGCTATCAACCATAACCCCTAGTTCGGCCTCCCACAACTCCAGCCTCTCCATCCTCTTCTAACAGAGGCAGCAAAGAATCTCTCCTCTCTTTTCTCTCTCTCTCTCTCTCTCTCTCTCTCTCTCTCTCTCTCTCCTCTTCTTTCTCTCTCTACTTGATCCATGGATCCATGCTGTAGACCCAAGTTGACCATGGTAAAAAGGATCCTTAACCAGCCACATACTCGACGACCCATCACCTTGGCCTTTAATAAGTATCCTTGAATAGGAGGAGAACCTCGTCCTAACGCGAGTGCCCGCTTCAACCTCAGCCAAAGGAGATAAGATCTCCCCCGAGCGACCGTGTCAACCTCGGCTAGAGAGCTTCAACTTTCACTTCGGCCAGAGATAAGATCGGAGACAACCTCGTCATGAGATCAGATCTCTTCCGAGCGCCCGCATCGACCTCGACTGTAGGAGACAATGAGATCAGGTCTCTCCCGAGCGTCCGCATCGACTTCGATTGTAGAAGACAATATCACCCCCGAGGAGCTCAACCTCCGACTTCAATCGCAGTGGACGAAGCCTCCCTCAACCTCGATTGGAGATGGAATCTCTTCCGGGCTTCAAGTTCAATATCAACTTTAGCTGGAGATGAGATCTCCTCCGAGCTTCGACCTAGACCAGCACGGAGCTCAGAAGAAGACTTCGGCAATTGCCTTTTCTGCACTCCCTTCCTTCGAGTTTCAAACTCGAGAGTGGGGGGGCTAGTGTTGGGGATAAACCCCACTCCCATCGAAGTCTAGTTCGATGCTCAGCCTAATGCAACCAGTAGCCGCAGAAGAACTTCAGCAGACAGGTCTTAGCCAAACCCCTTCAGCCGACCGAGCTCCTTGGACTCCCAACAGTCGGGCTCTAGTCGAACTCAACCATCGAGCTTCAGTCAAACTCTCGCAAGAGCCGAACTCTCTCCGCGTCGTTACAACTAGGTGCCTGCGGGAGCCGAACTCTCTCCAAGCTTCCTCTCCGACTGAATTTCTTCGAGAGCTGGACTCATCCCAGACACCCTTCGGATGGACTTCTTCAGGAGCCGGACTCCTCCCTGACGCCCCCTTCGGATGGACTTTTTCAGGAGTCGGACTCCTCCCTGACGCCCCCTTCGATCGATCGAGCTTCTACCGAACTCCCCAACGGCCGAGCCTTAGCCGCGTACCTCCAACCAGACGCCTACGGGAGTCAAACTCTCTCCAAGCTTCCTCTTCAGGAGTCCAAACTCCTCCAAAATGAGCACACGATGAAGGCCTTCAACCCTTCATTCGACTGGCTCTGTAGCCATCACCATCAGTCCACTGTAAGCGATAACGATCTGCTGTCAGGTGGCGATGGCTGTCACCGTCAATCCACCGCAGACGGCATCTTTTCGTGAGACTGACTCCATCGAACCTCGAGCGGCCCGCTAGCACGCGGCTGCAGCTGTCACCATCAAACTCCGCTATAAAAAGGACCCTCCATATATGCTAATCTCTCTGATCTCTAAGCTCTCCTCTTCTTCTCTAAGCTCCGAAACTCATTCCGAGCACTCCATTCCTATTGGCCAAAGCTGACTTGATCATCGAAGGATCCTACCGGAGCTACCCCCCACCGGCTCCGGACGGAACTTTATTTTGCAGGTCCCCGACGGCGATCTCATCGGCTTCAACTCCAGCGGACTCCAGCGACGATCAGTTTCTGTGTCAATAAGTAGATTTAGATTATGGAGATCAACTATCCGTGCACAGGTATCGAGTTCTAAACTCGTATCGATCAGCAAATTTGATTTGTTGATCAATCACATTTAAATTTTAAATTATATATTAGCATGTCTAGATCCTGAATAGGGTTTATTTGATATAATCAATGCATGCATAGGATTAATATTTGATTAATATTTACTTCTACTGCTATTTTATTCAAAATTTTTTTGAAAATGCATGCTTAAATCCTACGCAATTTTCTTCAATGGTATCAGAGCAACTGGGTTGCTTGACATGTCTAATATATAATTAGAAATTAAATATTAGTATATCTGATATACTTAATTTAGATAACTTAGTAATCGAGAATGAATGAGCCACCAAGCCGTCCGATCATAAGGAACAAGTATGGTTTAAAGGCCATCTTCTCCCATTCAGTGGGGATCCCTTGTGGCAGTAGGGATGCCACCGTGAACTCATTCATTAAGATGAACAGTGAAAAAATTTTAATGATTGAAATTATTTTAATTAAAAAATTAAATATGAATGTGTTTTAGATTAAATCTGAAAGGTTGATTCATAGTTTAATTTTTATTATGTTTTGTTTTCTATTTAAAACTAGCAATAGGTTGTTGTTTGAGAAATGAGCCGATCCATTTCTGAAATGAGTCGATCCATTTGAAAAATAGAAAATAAAAATCTTTCAAAATTTAAAAACTATTTTTGTAATGCCGAACCCTGATCCATCAGCCCAAAAACTTAATTAAAAGAATTAAGTGTTGTCTTCTAGGTTCTAGAATTGTGAATTAAGATCCTAAGACAAAATCATAAGACTATGGGTTAAAGGATTAGATGAATTAGGTCTATTAATTAGGTTAGACCTAAGGTTAGTTAAAGAATAGATTAATCTAGAGTTATTGATCAAATCTAACCAAGTATTGAATTAGATTAGATCAAGGACACTCTAGACTCAACTTTAATAGTTGTAATTGAATGAGCCCATATCTTTAACGAGACCAAGATGGACTTAATTCATGGCTAAGCGGTCTAGCCCAAAATTACTAGATTGATCAAATTAAATCTAATTAACCAGTTGGTGTCTAAGGTAAGTTTAGCAGTTTAGATCAGTAGTTTTTAATTGAGAGCTACTCGCACTGATTCGATCTTTGGTGAGTTAATGGCATATCCCTTTCCACTGATCTTACTTACCTAGCCGACATGATCGATTGGGATTTGATTAAATCACTTGATGATTCGGACTGACCCATGTCATTAAGAATCAGTTTGATTAATTTCAATCGATAAGACTATATTAGGTGCCCATGGACTTAAATTGATCCTAGCCCTGACCTATTAACTTGTTGAAGTCAGTGGGAGGATTTGACTTGGTAAAGTTAGTAGGAGAAATTGGTCCGTATTCTTTCTATCTAAAATCACATGTAACCTAAATTCTCTAAATTATTAGATCCTTAAAATAACTAAGTTATGAGAATAACTGAGTCATAGCCTCCCATTAAGATGAATAGTAATGAGTCCAATCTTCTGGGTGGACATTAGAGGTGCCTTACACCTGGCATTTATCTAAATATTGGAATTATTATCTATCATATGATGATTAAATTGCACTCTCTTAATGGTGATCAAGTTAGCCAGAGCTTTCCTCGGGCCTGGTCATCATTGGTTTGATGCATTGAACTCGATCATGTTAATGGTTGGACCTAGCCGAACCATTTCAGTGGAGGCCAAAGCCTACTGATTTGACTTCTGAGGCAAAATCTAATTACTAAAAATTATTTGGAGAAATAATTGATTGTGAACCCATCTGTAGATGCATACAGGTTAGCCAGAGCTTTCCTCGAGCCCGTATGTATTCTATGTGGATTCTAATACCCACTAAAGAGTTAATGTAATTTCTTGAATTGAAGGTAAAGGCTACCAATTCGTTAAAAATAGTAGGAGAATCTTTAGACTAAAGTACAAATCTTTTGGATTAATTAATTCGAGTATTAATAAGGTTTCATATTTTTCTTTCAGATAATTAGAATGGCTAGAGTTAGTATGCTCCATTCACTGTTGGATAGTGATAAGTATTTAGGACCTAAGAACGAGGAGTCTAGTATTGACCCTAATCAGACAGACCCAGAGAGGAATGGTCCTCTTGACCCAAATAGGCTGAATAGTAGAATCAGCAAGTGGTTGCTGGTCGAGGCTGTTATATGATAATATCTTGTAATTTCTCCGTATGTGATACATCTACCTAGGTATTAGATATCGAGAGTCTGATTCATATATGCAATTCATTATATGGACTGTAAATAGATAGAAAATTTGAGAATGATGATAGATTTTTTAATGTTGGGGATGGAAGTAAAGTTTCAGTCCTAGCATTGGAAGCTTTTGAGCTATTTTTCAAAAATAATAGTATCATTTTAAGTGACTATCACTATTGTCCATCTTTTATAATGAACATAATATCCGTTGGACTTTTGGCCCAAGATGGTTATAGTTTATCAATAAAGGGATATTATTGCGATATCATTACGAATGATGTCACAATAATGCAAGAATAATTAAAAAATAGCATTTATATTTTATCATAGTCTATTAGTGTAATGTACACATCGAATAAATGACCAAAACTAAATAATGTCACTAATGCTTATCTTTGGCACTGTAGGCTCGGTTATATAAACAAGAATAGGATTAATGGATTAGTCAAGGAGCGTATCCTTGACATTGATGATTATGAATTATTGAATATCTGTGAATCCTATTTTCTTAGTAAGATGACTAAATCATCTTTTACTGAAAAGGATGAGTAGGCCACTGAGCTTTTAGGTCTAGTCCATACTGATGTATATGGACCTATGAACATATGTGCTAGAAATAAATTTTATTACTTCATTATATTTACTGACGACCTATCTAGGTATGGGTATGCCTATCTTATGAAGAATAAATTTGATTCATTTGAAATATTTAAATGATATCAAAATAAGGTAAAAAAATAACTTGAGAAGAGTATTAAAACTCTTCAATCTGATTGAGGAGGTGAATACCTTTCCAACGAGTTTCTGACATATCTAGAAGAAAATAGGATTCTCTCACAATGGACTCCTCCTAAAATACCATAGCATAATGGTGTATCTGAAAGAAGGAATCGAATCCTGTTGGATATGGTTCGATCCATGATGGGGTTTACAAGTCTGCCAATTTTATTTTAGGGTTATGCACTAGAAACTACATGTTTTATTTTGAATAATGTTCCGAGTAAGTCTATTGTAAAGACTCCATATGAGATATGGACTGAACGTAAGCCGACACTCTCTCATTTTTTAGGATTTAGAGATGTTCGACTTATGTTAAACGTTTGCAACCGAAAAAGCTTAGATCTAGGTCCGATAAATGCCTATTCATAAGATATCCCAAGGAAACTATGAGTTATTACTTCTATCTTGCTGAAGAATAAAAGGTGTTCATCAGCAATAGAGCAGTTCTTTTGAAAAAAAAATTCTTAGTGAAGAAACAGCTGCCTCTAATGTGAAACTTAATGAAGTTCGATAAGTAAAAGAACCAACACATTTCAGTGAACTTGCAGAACTAAATTTGATAAGATCAAATCTAAAGCCTATTGATATGGCACCAAGAAGATCCGATAGAGTACCACGTCAATCGGATAGATACTATAGTTTCTTAGTCCAGAATGATGATCCTGTCGAACTCAATGAGAACGATGAGGATCCAATTACCTATATGGATGTCATGTAGAGGTTCGACTTCGATATGTGGCTAAAAGCCATGCAATCCAAAATGAAATTCATGAAGGTCAATAGTGTATGGACAATAGTTGATCCACCTGAAGGGGTAAAATTCATTAGGTGTAAGTAGATTTTCAAAAAAAAATAGGACGCAGATGGGAAGGTGGAGATCTATAAAGCCCATCTGATTGTCAAGAGATATCGTCAGCATTATGGTATTGACTATGATGAGATATTTTCTTTAGTGGTAATGCTCAAATCTATTCAGATCACGCTTGCGATAGCGGCATACCTAGACTATAAGATCTAATAAATGAATGTGAAAATAGCTTTTCTAAATGAAAAGCTGGATGAAGAGATGTATATGATACAGCCTAAGGATTTCACATCCACAGACGAGTCTAAGGTGTGCAAGCTTCAAAGATCCATCTATTGATTGAAGCAAATATCACGAAGTTGGAACATGCATTTTGATAAAGTAATCAGAACGTATGGCTTCATTAAGAATAGAGAAGAACCCTGCATGTATAGATGGGCCAACGGTTCTATTATTGTATTTCTTGTACTGTATATTGATGACATTCTCTTAATCAAAAATGATATTCCTGCATTACAAGGAATAAAGGTTTGGCTGTCATCTCAATTCTCCATGAAGGACTTAGGAGAAGCTTCCTACATCCTAGGGATGAAGATCTATAGGGATAGATTTAAAAGATTGCTAAGATTATCTCAGTCCACGTACATTGATACCGTGCTGAAGAGGTTCGGCATGGAGAATTTTAAGAAGGGCTATCTTTCGATAGACCATAGAATTTTACTTTCAAAGAGGAATTATCTGACAACTTCTCAAAAGAGAGAGAGCATATGAGTAGAATACCATATACTTCGGTAGTAGATTCTATAATGTATGCCACGATGTGTACGAGATCAGACATGGCATACTCACTAGGGATAGTGAGCAGATACCAGTCTGACCCAAGTGAGAATCACTGGAAGATTGTGAAGACGATCCTAAAGTTTTTGAGAAATACCAAGGACCAGTAGCTCATCTATGGAGATAATGACTTGAAACTTATGGGATATACTGATTTTAGTTTCTAGTCAAATCATGATGATAGCAAAAATATGTTAGGTTTTGTGTTTACCCTAAATGATGGAGCGGTCTGCTGGAAGAGTTTCAAGCAGCACACTGTAGCCGATTCTGTATGCAAGATAAAGTATGTCATGGCATCTGATGCCGCGAAGAAAGCTATGTGACTATGAAAATTCATAGACGAGCTGGGAGTGGCACCCTCCTTAGATGGTCCAGTTCTGCTATACTGTGATAGCACTGGAGCCATAGCTGAAGCGAAGGAGCCGAAGGCACATCAGTACACCAAATATATTCTACGTCGCTACCACCTTATACAAAAAATCATGGAGTGAGGTGACATCGAGCTTCAAAAAATTGATGGAAAGGAGAACGTGGCCGACCTATTTACTAAAGCTCTAGAAATCAAAGAGTTTGATAATCATAAATAAAAAATGGATATTCGATACTGTTCTGAGTGGCTTTAGTCTAAGTGAAAGTTGTTGAAAATTATATCCTAAAGCCAATCATCTAGATTATAAATAGTTGAGCTAAATATAATTATACTTAAATTATTAATAAATAAAATTATTATTATGGTTTTTTCATCATTTTGTGCATCTTTCTGTAATGAACTATTCTGTGATGAAGTCCTTAGGGCTATTTAGACTTGACAAAAGAGGATTTGTTGTTTAGTTCTTAAATTAGTTCGTGATCAAATGATACGCCGTTACTTAGGACGATAATGTATCGAGTGTAGATCGTTGTCTTCCATAAGTGTTGGTTGTCCTCTTAATCAAAAGTATGAAGATACTGTTATAACATGCAGGTGAAGTGTAGAGATATATTTCACTAAATGTGATCCAACTACGGAGCTCTCTAGTGTCAAGAGTTGCTCGCAAAGAATATGGATATAAGTATCTCTTAGACTTGAGATCATCACGGTGATCTACAAGTAACTCACTGCACTTAAGTACTAAACTATCTGAATTTCTAATTCAGTGACGAAAGGCTACTGAATGTAATCAAGTACTCGACTTATTAGTATGTGAGTCAAGATGGGATTGATCCCTCCAAGTGTTGGAGCAAGTGCATCGTTGTATTTCAATTTAGCAAATTCTCAGTCGGGATAGTCCATATGATGGACGCTAAATTTTAAAATACACTATGGATGAATTTTAGGATTGACAGTAAATCCTAGATCGTCCTTTAAGCATCGAGGTCAAGGGGATGAATTATATGGTAACCATATGCCACAGGTTCATCATTATTGCATTGCAACTTTTTGACCTATCCAAACGTTGGATACCATTGCTAGATGGTCATATCGATTGGTAAAGAAAATTGGTTCTAGTGCTACCGACTAAGGATTCAAACCTATGGGATCACACACAATAGGAGTTTCTACCTGATCTGATGGCTGATATTGAGTCTCGATGACCTAGAACTCTATGGTCAAGAGTTCCACTAGACTGAGACTCTATGACCAAGAGTTCCACTCGACTGGGACTCTGAGTCCTTCGTGTTCAGGACTATCTGAATGAGAGTCCTGATAACCTAGGACTCTGTGGTCGAGAGTCCCACTGGACTGAGACTTTGTGACCAAGAGTCCTAGTGGACTGAGACTCTGAGTCCTACTTATCTGAAACTCTCTAATCAAGAGTTCCACTGATCTAAGACTTTATGATCTCAAGATCCATTCATTTAGGACACTAGGTTTAAGAGTTCCACTGGATTGGGACTCTTTAGGAGTTTCATATTGATGGAACTCTATTGTCTGGTAATCCACTTGATTGAGATTCTAATATATTTAGAGCATTAATTAGTAATTTGATTATTGATTAACTTAATCTGATTGAGTGATGAGGATTTGATCAAGTCTAATTGAATTTGATTCAATTGGATTTGATCCGATCAGGTCATGAGATAACCTAATCGCTAAGAAAGATTCGATCCTGATTTAATCAGGACCTGAATCTAATTAATTTTTAATTTAATTAAAATTTTATTGATTTGAATTAAGTCTAATTTGGTTGGGTTAAATCTGATCTAATTGGTTTAAATTAATTTATTTGGTTGAAATCAATTAGGATCAAGTCAATGAGATTTGAATTTAAATTCTCCCTAGCGCCCAACATATTTGACTTTTCCACCTTGACCCATGCCCTCCTCTGATTTTTGCATGAGATTTCTCATGCAAAAATGAATGTGCACCCTTCTTCTCTTTTGCCTTTGACCTGGTCCAAGGGTTAGACCAGTTCAAACTAAATTGAATTTTGAATTCAACTTCGTTGGTTTGAAATTTGAAAAATCTTATCTCTTCCTTATCTATTCTCCATGCCTACTTATCTTTTGTCGCATATTTTTTTGGGCAATTTTAGATTGAGGGTGAGCAGAAGGAGAGTCCTTCTGCTCATCATCCTCTAGGATAAGCGTTGGAAATAGATTTGTTTGAATTTGAATTCAAATTTTGTAAGGAAGTTGAAACAAGTTCAACCTCCATACCTTATCCTTCCTACGTGATTTTCCCATTGAATTCATGTCAATAAAAATGTGATCTTTTTTTGCATGTAAGAGGGATACGTGAGGGATATATAAGGAGTGTGGGGTGCATTTCTTAGAGAGAGAAAAGGTGTGCGCACTTACCTGGGGTGTGAGAAAATTCCTGCGTAAGAGAAAAGTTCTCTTACGCCCTTACTCTCTCTCTCACCACTTTTCTATTTTTTTTTTCTTTAGTCACTCATCTAAAAATTATTTTTGAAGTGGATAATGGTAGAACGGAGAGTCCTTGACTCATGAAAATTTATTTCATGGGAAAACTCCAAAGAGAGAGGGTGTGAGAGGTTTTCCGGCATGTCAAGATTTTTTGGGTGAGTGAAACCCTAGAACTAGGTCTCTGAGTTCGGCTGGAGAGATTGAGTGCTGTGAGTACCCAATCATCACCAAACTTCAGACACTAACTCGTCATCCTCCATGCTCAGTGTTCTAATTTTTTAGAGTATCTAGAAGATTAGAAGAAAGACGATCGATTAGATCGATCATGATCAGTCGTTGAAGGCCCCAGTGAGGAGCTAGTACTCCAATGGAGCTAGTCGGGATCAGAAACTCCATGTGGACCAACCATAGAGATCGAACGAGTGTATGACTATAGCATGACACCATAACTTATTTCAATGGATTCAGATTATGGAGATCTGCTATTCGTGCACAGGTATCGAGTTCTGAACTTCTATCGATCAGTAGATTCAATTTGCTGATCAATCATATTTAAATTTTAAATTATATATTAGCATGTCTAGATCCTAAGTAGAGTTTATTTGATATGATCAATGCATGTATAAGATTAATATTTGATTAATATTTACTTCCATTGCTATTTTATTTGAAAAAGTTTCAAAAATGCATGCTTAAATCCTACGCGATTTCCTTCAATCACAAGGTTGGGAGTGTCAGGGAATATATTCTAAAAATAATTTATCTCCAAACCAAACTTAAGGATCTGAAAATTGAACTGCCTAAGTTTTTTCTAGTGCCTCATGCTTTGAATTCATTACCTACTGAATTCTCTCGGATCAAAACTGCTTACAATACTCTGAATGAAACCTAAAGTATTAATGAATTGATCACTAAATATGTTGCTGAGAAAGAAAAATTAAAGAAAGAAAAGAGTGAGATTGCCCTTCTTTCCTTCCAACCCAAATCCTATTCTAGCAAAGATTTTATGAAGAAGAAAAAGAATAAACCTACTGCTCCTAAACAGTCTCAGGATGCTAAAGGACATGGTAACAACCTTGGTCGGAATTATTCTGTAAGAGGTTCTAAAGCTGCCATTGGAAAAGATGTCAAGCATTTTTACTGTAAAAAGAAAGATCACATAAGAAGTCAATGCTGTAAATTCAAATCTTAGTTAGAAAAGAAACAAAAACAAGAAGGTAAGCCCCTAGCTTTTATTTATTATGAGTCAAATATAGTTGATGTCTCTATTGATTCTTGCTGAATGGATAGTGGTGCCATAATTCATGTTGCTATTTTCTTGCAGAGATTCATAAATAAGAGAAAATCAAATCTGAAAGAGATCAAATTGAAAGTAGAAAATGATCTTGAAGTTGAAGTTAAATATATAAGATTTGTCAAGTTGTCTTTAGAGTTTGATTTTAAAGTTTTTTTAGAAAATACCTTTTATATACCTTCTTTCAGAAGGAATTTAATTTTTATTTTCTTTTTAGATAAGGTTGATTTTAGTTTTAATTTTCATAATGAAAAAGTTGATTTGATATTTAATTCTCAAAATATTGGTTATGACATTTTGAATGATGGATTATATAAATTATGTTTACCTTATGATAATTCCTATGCTTCTTTGAATATTGAGAATGTGATTGCAAAATATTCTAGAATTAAAAAAAGATCCTTTATGTTGTGGCATAAGTTCTTAGGACATATATCTAAGAAAAGAATTGATAGATTGATTAAAGATGATATATTATCTGCCTAGGATTTTACGGACATGGAGACTTGCATTGATTGTATTAGAGATAAATTGACTAACACTAAAAGAAAAGGAGCAACTCGTAGTTTAGGCCTTCTAGAAATAATTCACACTAATATCAGTGGATCTTATTCTTCTACAATCTATGGTAATAAATATTTTATCATATTTATTGATATTTTTCTCAATATGGTTATCTTTATTTGATTAAAAAAAATCTGATGCTCTTAAAAAATTTAAAATCTTTAAAATAGAAGTTGAGAGATAATTGAAAAAAATTATCAAGATTGTGAGATCTGACCGTGGAAATGAGTATTATGATAAACATGATATAGTAGGACAGTATATGGGTCTGTTTGTCAAATACTTATAAGTTTGTGAAATTGTAACCCAATATACTATGTCTGACAGTTTTGAGTAGAATGGTGTAGCTGAAAGATGTAATCACATCCTTAAGGATATGATGAGGAGCATGATGAGTAGGTTAAATTTATTAGAATATCTATGGGATGAGGCTATTAAAACTGTCTTGTATATTCTTAATAGGATTTCTAGTAAATCTGTACCTAAAATATCTTTTGAAAAATGGACTGGTAGAAAATCTAGTCTAAATCATTTTCGAGTTTGGGATTGTCCTGCATAAATAAGAATATATAATCCTATAAAGAAAAAGATTGACCCCAGAATCAATCGTTGCTATTTTATTGGATATCCAAAACATGCTAAAGAATACAGATTCTATAGTCCTGAAAGAGGTAACAGAATTGTAGAGTCACAGACTGTAAAATTTTTAAAACTTAAAGTGACTGATATGAAATCTTTTCGAGATATTGATGTTGATAATAATCAGACTGAGACTGTCTTTATTTCTATGACTGCACCATATAAAGATATAGTTTACGCACCTATTGATAGAATAAATATTTAGGTTCCTAATCCTCCTGCTCCTATATTAAATTCTCAACCTATTCAACCTAATGATGAGATGACATTAAGGAGGTCTGTCCGACAGAGGAGGCCAGCCATTCTTGATGATTTTTATATCTATTTTAGAGAAAGTGATTATAATATTGGATATATGGTTGATGGAGTGATATATTATGATGCTGTAACTTGTCCTCAGTCTGATTTATGGATAAATGCTATGAAAAAAAAAATATAGTCTATGGCTAATAATAATATATGGAAGCTTGTTGAGCCTACTGAACATAGCATACCTATTGGATGTAAGTGGGTATATAAGACTAAAAAGCATTCTAGAGAAAGGATTGAGCGATTCAAGGCTAGATTGGTAGCTAAAGGGTTTACTCAAAGAGAAGAAGTTGATTATACTGAATTTTCTCTCCAATATCTATAAAAGATTTTTTTAGAATCATCATGTCTTTAGTGGCTCATTATGACTTAGAGCTTCATCAGATAGACATAAAAATTGCTTTTCTAAATGGTAATCTCAGTGAGGAAGTATATATGAAATAGCCTGATGGTTTTTAGAAAAATAGGAGAGAACATTTAGTCTGTAGATTGAAGAAGTCGATCTATGGTCTGAAACAAGCATCTAGATAATGGTATTTGAAATTTGATGAGATGGTAACCTCTCTTGATTTTGAAAAAAATAAAGTTGATCAGTGCATCTATCTTAAGATCAGTGGGAGCAAGTTTATTTTTCTTATCCTATATGTTGATGATATCTTGCTTGCTAGTAGTGATTATGTCTGCTCAATGAGACTAAACAAATGCTATTGATGATTTTTTATATGAAAGATCTTAGAAAAGCAGCTTTTATCTTAGGTATTGAAATTCACAGAAATAGATCACGTCATCTGTTGGGTCTGTCACAGAAGGCATACATTAATAGAGTTCTTGAAAGATTTAATATGCAGAATTACAAATCCTGTGATATATCTATTGCCAAAGGTGATAAGTTCAGTAAAGATCAGTACCCCAAGAATGAGCTTGAAAAGGATCAGATAAAGAATGTCCCTTATGCCAGTGCTATAGGAAGTTTGATGTATGCTCAGGTTTGCACCAGATCTGATATTGCTTTCATAATGGGCGTTCTTGGTAGATATCTATTGAATCCAGATTTTCAATATTGAATTGCAGCAAAAAGGATAATGAGATATTTACAGAAAATCAAGGACTATATGTTTGTATATAGAAAAATTGATGATCTATAGTTGTTAGGATATTCGGATTTAGATCTTGCTGGATCTTCTGATGATTTGAAATCAACCTTAGGATATATTTTTTATGTTAGCCGGAGGTACGATATCCTGGATGAGTATTAAACAGACCATGATGGCTTCTTCTACTATGCAAGCTGAATTTATTGTCTATTATGAAGCTGCTACTCAAGCTGTTTGACTGAAAAATTTTATTACAGGACTTTAGATTGTTGATTCTATCTCTAGACCACTGACAATATATTATGATAATAGTGCTACTATGTTCTTCACAAAAAATAATAAATCTTTCAGTAGATTTAAATATTTGGAGCTGAAATATCTGATAGTAAGAGATCTTATGAAGAAAGGAGATCTAACTGTTGAGTATATAGATACAGAGTCAATGTTAGCTAATCCTTTGATTAAAGGTTTGAGACCCATATATTTTACAAGGCATGTTGAAAATATGGGCATACTAAGTTCTTTTGATATACTTAGTTAGTGGGAGTGACTTTGTATTTATGTTTTATTATTGCTTTATTGTTATTGACTCTTTACATCTCATGCACTTTTGATATACATCGTTGGCATGATAAATTAATGGTACTTGTATTTTAATTCTTTTGTTTATGTGTATATATTTATTTTAGTACATTTAGATATATCTCTTGTTTATGTATCCATTATATGAATATGAGATCAGGTGTTGAGTCTCAGATATATTGTGTTGTCTCGTCATTGACACCATATTTAGTATGTAAGGCAGAATGGCTTGTTATAAAAACTATTAGAATTTTTCTTGCTTATTTTGTACCCAAGCATGTTAAAGAGAAATTGGAGGACTAACAATGAAAATAGCACATGTTTAGATCACTTTTGGATGCTATTTTCTTACTACACTACCACACTAAGACTCATGTCGATAGTGTTAGTTATGTTTGTAATCATGGATCGGTCTTATGTTAGATAAAGGATGCAATAACTTCCATGATTCAGTATGATAAATACTATTGGACCGAGTCAATTATGAGATGCTGTCTATGGATCATATGTTTTTCAAAATTATGGCCACGTACTATGTTTTCTATTATTCAGCTCGAGAGTTATTTTTAAAAGCAAAATATTTTTAAAATTTTAAAATTTTAATTAATATTGCCCAAGTGAAAGAATGTGAGAATTTTTTTTAATTATGGACTACCATTAATTATTTATTTATTTTATTAAAACTGAGCTGATTATGTGATCTAGGTTGATAGACATGCATGTAAGTCCAATATTGCTTATGATCTTTTTGTTCTGCGCTAGATGCATCTTATTTGAGTTGGTATGATTAGGACAGCACAGTGTAGGCTTTGATCCGACATGAGCCCATGATGGATGGATCTGTTAGGATTTTATTTTAATGAGTAGATCCCCTCTTCACTTTCTATAAATATCGTGAGACTAGTTCTCTGACTTATTCCATCGAATAGCCGACTATTGAAAGAAAACCGGTGGAGAAGGATCTGATTTCAGTATTCGTCTAAGCATTCACTAGTGTCATTTTTCGTAAATCAATGATGAACATAGGTATGGATCAGTCTTTTATATTCTAATCTTTTGTATAGATTCATGAAAATTATCTATAATTCTTACATGATTTGGTGATGAACATGTGATAGATAAATGGTGTTTGTTGGAAATGTAACATGCAGCCGTTCACATGTTATTCCTACTTGCAATCCTAGTTGTCCAAGTCAGATGGTCTCCAAGTGATAGGTCATATGGCAGGAGATAAGAATTCAGAGTTTAAGCATCTCTTATCTCTAGCTAATGGCCTTCCTCCGAAATCTCTTCCACCTAAACACAGCCCACGGTTGCCCAACAGCGTTAGTTATTTTTATTTATTTATTGCCATTTTGATGATTTGGTTACAATACAATACAAGTTTTTGTCTAGTTCTAGTCATTAAAGCTGTGCATGGATACCGAATGGGTTCCGTACCATCTCGTGGATACCATTAGTTATTGATATCCATCCCTTAACCAGTGAATAAAATTATTTGCCATATTTGCCATTTGCTATTTCATCCTTAACCAAGGGAGGGATGGTGATACCATGTAAAGGCACAGGAAAAGGCAGGCACTTTGATTGGAATCGCACCCACCGTACATACCCATCAACCAATTAATAAACTATGGTGTCGATGGTAGTTTGTATCTTCTCTCCGCCGAAAGCATCTTTCAGCTGCTTCTTACCGTCCCCAAGTGTTATATATTTAATATTTTCCCTCGGTCATGAGTTTCTTCCAACCGCCTCTCGCCGCTCCCAAGCGTCGTGCAGCGGCTGTTTTCTTCCAGCCGGAGTCCATAGCTCGCCCCTCCCATCGACCTCAACTGAATGAACGTTATCCCGCTTATTTTCTTTTCACCGTACTGAAGGCGAATTTCTTTTACTTCTCCAGTCACACCTCAAGTTTTCATGTCGGGGATATCATTCACTTAGTCCTTGGAATACGAGCCAGCACTGCTAAACTATTTACTTTCTTCCGGCTCTTGTATTATGTTAACTATTAATAATTAATATAACTGGGAGAAGAATCTCACTTTTTTTTTTTTTTTTGTCTTTCTCAAAAATAAAAAATCAAAAATAAACTACGAGGAGAACTCTCCTCTCCACTACAATATTTTAAAAATAAATTATTTACTATTTGATTGGTGCTCATTATCTATTATCAATGCCATCTTATAAAAAAAAAAAATATTTATTTTTTGATGTAACTATAATAAATCCGATGTTCTAAGAATCATCAATACTAGCAGGACCTAGATTGGTAGTTAAATAACATGGCATACCGTAGCATAGCAGCGATACATGATAGACCTACTGTACCATATTAACAAGGATGTATCGAGTGTCTGTGCACCGAACCTACCTCAATACTGGATATGTCGACATTATATCAGGATTGATATCGAGATTGTGAACTTTACTAAACATTATTAATCAAAGTACAGGCGAGTGTTTTCCTATACTAATAAAAGTTGAATGCTTCATGAAATATCTAATTAAATGCATAATTTGTTTCTAGTATTACAAAATTTATCCAAATGCAACTTGGAACTCACCCTTGGTTTCCTTCATGATTTTAAATTTATAGTCTTTTGATCTTCTAAACTTTGACATAACAACTGAAACCAGGTTGTTACATATAACAGTTACATGGCAATGATGAAAGATTCTTAATTTCTATGTCATAAATTCCTATGGTGCAATCACAGCCTTCCATAGAGGCAACTAGATGTTTAATATGTATATATTTTGAAATATTTTCCCATCATCCAATGGAACATCTCAATAACATTTGAAGAGCATAAAGTTCCCTATATAAAGAGCGACTCCAAGTGAAAGGCAAATGTAAAATTCGTCATAGGAAACATTAATGTGTAAATCATTACATTGCAAGTGTCGAAGCATAAATAACTAGAAGCAGTATTAGGTCCTTTTTTTAGAGCACTTGGCCCAAAGTCTTTGGTCTTATGCATGTTGTGCTAGTCTCATCTTAAGACCTTTCCAAAGTTCCTTCCTCTGCTCTTCTTGAAGATGAAATTAAGGTTTCTTGCACTTGTGCTGTCACTTCCTCATTGTTTATTTGCCTAAGGTCTTCCTCTTGGTTGCTGCTATTAGTATTTTCCTGTGTCTTAGAACCTTGAGAGAGCAATCTCCCAGGAATAGTTTCTTTTTTATCCTTTGAAACAACTAGATACTCAAGAGCAGTTACAACATCACTAACTAATGGGCGGGAGCTTGCTTCTTCTTGAAGACACATTGCTGCAACTGCAAGAGCTTGATACAAACCTTTTAGGGGGTAATTCCCTTCGAGCAAGGGATCAGCCATTTCCACAAACCTCTTCTTGTCTTTAAAGAGTGGTTCAGCCTGTAAAATATTATTAATAATATATGTCAAATGTTTTTCAACTAAATAAATTAAACAAAAGAGGAAGACCATCTTTACTTTGTTTTTTTTAAAAAAAATATATATATATATATATTTTAAAGTAGAAGGTAGCAGCCCTCTCCCCCACCCCAAACAAAATCAACAAAGTGAATAAAGAGTCCCAAGCATGTTCAAAAGAAAATAACTAAAAGAGTGAAAGCAAACCATAGCCCGAGTTACAATAATATACCAAGTATAACATCATCATGAAACCAAAGTAAAACTCAGAGGAGGAAAACAGCAAAAGAACAAATCAAGATCCAATTTTATATTGAAACATGACATGATTGAAATTTGAAAGTACTATATTATTGGAAGATACTTGGATTGATTGTGGATGACATTTTAATGTAAATAGCTGGATTAGGATCTCTGTTATAAGGTAGGGTCACATAATTGGCAAAATCTCCTATGGATTTTCAATGCTGAAATAGCTAATTATGCAAATTTTGATGATAGTCAATGAAGACTTAAAAGGAGACCTTGATTTACCTCATAATTCTCAAAATAAGTCACCTAGCTCTGACATAAATTGATAAATTGTATATTGTGGACTTAAACAAACATGACCCCCTGAAAAATAAATGGATGAGGCTACTTGGTCAACTAAATCAGAAATACCTCAGGTTTTGCGCACGATGGTTAAATTTATCATTAACCCTATACATGGAAGCCATTAAAGTAAAATTTTATCATTTCTCTGAAAAAAAATTGGTCGCTAATCATATGCCTTTTTAATTTGGATAGCAGAGGCCTGTAGAAAATAAGTTATATAATGAGGGTAAGTCCTTCCCCAAATACCTCTAAGCCCCAAACCTTGGTGAAGGCAAGATATGAGTCTTGGTCCGTGGTACAACCACCAAGTGATAGGTTGGCACCTTCTAATCAATATCTAATCAGGTGGCTTTTCTCACACCATGGTTTTCAGGTGATAGACCATAAAGGTACTTGCACAAGGCCATGATCAAGTATCAAGTTGACACTGAGTATGTCTTTGCATAGAGGTTTGCTTCACTAGCACACCCTATGGAAATCCCAAGTTTTACTCACAATAGATTGTTGTCATTGAAGTTGATCCAAGTCCACACATCAAGGTGGATAAGATACAAACTAATGTAGGTATCGATACAAAGGCATACTTTAATTTTCAGTTTATAGAATATGAAGAACTTCAGACTGATGTATGTAATAATTCATATGGAAAATTCTGAAACAAGAAGATGCTAATTAATTTTTATAGCCATGCCCACAAAAATTTAAAAAAAATTCAAAAAAGATGCCTATCTTGTGTAGTTCATGAAAACCATGGAGATGAGTTTGATAAAGTGCAGATGGAAGTCCATTTGGAGTTTCTTATACTGCTAAGAATGAAACTGTGATAGCCCTATGCAGGTAAATGCCAAGGCAAAGGTGTCATGCTATATTATCTACTTAGCTGAAGACTTCAATCACCAGACATACCCACTGCACAAGGTTCTGCTCATTTGATGGTCTGGATGTGTCTATGACTCTCCTTCCTGTAATGATTTCCAGAAACACAACCCCGAAACTGTACACATCAGACATCGTCGTTAATTGACCTGTTAATGCATACTCTGGAGCACAATAGCCATAGGTACCCATCACCCTTGTAGATACATGGGTCTTATCTCCGATCGGTCCGACCTTAGCTAGGCCAAAATCAGATAATTTTGGGTTGTAGTCTTCATCAAGAAGTATATTAGATGCTTTGAAATCTCGGTAGATTACCGGTGGGTTCGCTATATCATGTAAATATTCGAGGCCTCTCGCTGCACCTTCAGCTATTTTCATCCTTGTATTCCAGTCCAATGGCTTCTTATTTGGAGCCAGATCTATAAAATCCATTACATGAATTCAATTAGTAGTGAGATCTTCATTAGATGGATGTAAGATGGAATTTCAAAAATCTTAGAGGTTTACCCAGGAGATGATCCTCCAACGAACCATGTGCCATGTATTCATAAACTAAAATTCTCTGATCACCGTCGGTGCAATATCCGATCAAATTAACAAGGTTTGGATGATGAAGGAGACTAAGCATCAGTACTTCAACAAGGAACTCTCTGTTCCCCTGTAAGCCATTCCTATCAAGCTGCTTGACAGCAACATCCTGGGAAAGGTGAAATAAGTATTAGTGCAGCCCAATTAATTTACTTGGCTGGAATCAAATGAACAAAAACTATAATTGGCTTCACTTGATTGGTATCCTCTAGGTGCCCCTTGTACACTCTTCCGAATCCACCTTCACCAATAAGGCATTCAGCTTTGAAGTTGTTAGTTGCTGCTTGAAGCTCGGCATATGTGAAAACCCGAGCCGAATTATTCGCATTGTTGCTGATCTGTAAGATCTCTTCAGCTGCAACCCTATGCATGTGGCTGGTATCTATACATCAAGTGCAAGCACCTTTATATAGATGTTTTAATGTAGAAGTAGAGAGATTTTACGGATTGATGTTAAAAATCGGTGCTACAACTGAAAGGATTTTTTTGTTTTACTAATTTATTATGCATAGAATTCAAGAGAAGGAAGTGGTAGATAAATTTTCACTAGCAAAAGCTTAAATTTTTTCCCCATTTCCCTCGAGAAATATTTACAAGTATTTTTCTCTGAGGTGGATCATTAACTCCAGGAACATTTTTTTTAAAACCAACATATCCATCTGGAATAAGAAAGCCAGGGCAAAACCTGCCATCTCTTTTGGAGATGTGAAAACATGAGACAAATTGCTATAAAAGCAATAAGTCATGCTCATGTGCTCATCTTAGAAATTTGATGATAAGGTTTGAACCCGAAAACATACATCCCCGTTTATATAGATAGTTGCAATGGTAATCAGAAAAATAAAGACAATTTCAGGAATAGTACAACACCACGATACAAATTAATGATTTGTTTTCTTTTTTTGCAGAAAATAGAGTAATAACAACTTGCTCAACAAACTATAATTCATTTCAAGTTCTAAGCAAATTACATGGATTATAAAACCAAATCAAGCCCTTCAATCCAGAAATACCGAAACCATAAATGACAAAGCATCATTTCAATTGTAATTAGGCGCAATCATGCAAAAACCAATAAATTAATGGCAGAAAAATTAGAATTTCTAATACCAACATGAAGCCAATAGATCATAATGCATATAAATTTAGGCTATAATAGAATATGGACAATGAAATCAACACATACCTGATTCAAGTGAGATGTTACGAACAAGAGAGGCAAGCGCGCCATTCCCTTCTATTGGCACCTCTGACTTCTTCGGGGACTCATCCTTCACATTTAATGATCTAAAGCACGGAAAGCAGCCCATCACCCTTCTCCTTCTCTCCTTGGTTAAACTTATCAATCCTGGAAACTTCAAATAATCTCAGTGAGAAAAGATAAATGAAATGCTAACACTTCTCCACCACCCGAATCAAATTGGAATGATGAGATGTCTGCTGTGCCTTCATGAATCGACCCGAGGGTCGGTCCACTCGGGTCAGCAATGGCGAAAGAATTTGTGAAGGAAAAGTTCGGAAAGAAATGGTAGGTTGCAAATGATCCTTTGTTATTCTTGTTGGTTTCTCTCCTTCTTTTCCTTCAATATCACCACGAATGGAGTGAAACGTCGGACACGGTTTGATTTGGTCGAATACAAAAGGATACGGCTAAATTTAGGTAACGCAGGCGTTTTTTTTCCCTTGTTTTACGAATTTTTGGATCGAGCTGGCCTGGCAATTCGGTTGGGTGGAATGGTCGCCCGTGCAAGTGGAGGAGGCCACCGTTATTCTAGGTTATGAAGTGTTTTTTTTTTCTCGAACGAGAAAAAACAGAGGGAATTGATAGCATGCAGGGTCTTCCCAACTAAACCATAACAAGATTTAGGTCTGGGTTGGAATATGCTTGCTACGTTGGGAGGCACGCCAACTTCTAAACACCGATCATTCATTTTGTTTTTCATGGTATCAGTCATTGGATCATATCTTGCACAACTTGCAAAGCACAACGGCAATTTCATAGTATGTACCATGGATGAATGAAAAAATTTGTTATGCTTTGAAAGTTATGCAAAACATGATTTAATCAATCAATTTTTTTCTTTTGCTTTTGCACGAAAGATACAATCCGACCCCAAACAACTTATCACCTACGAGCTCTTTTATAAATATATATATATATATATATATGATTGGGCTAGGAAGTTGGTGGCCAGCCACCACTTATTTCCTTGGTGTAATGAAATGGGGGAGAGTAAAGCAATTGGCTGGCCTAGCATGGGAACTGATCTCCCACTAAATGGGAGATATTGCATGAAATATACATGAAGGATGACCGAAACTCCAGTCACCACCGACCACATCAATAAAGTATTACAATATGAAATCAATGTACTTTGGTATGGCCGATAAATCAATATAAACTTGCATTTGGAGATGTTGGGGCTTGTTACGCATAAAATCATACAAATCCTAAACTAAGGAGCGAGCTTCACCCTTAAAGAATCCTTCTCGGAGTTTTATAACTTTAGAATTATTTTTTCTAGAATTTAGGATCAAAGGGAAAATGTAATTAGAGTTATCTTGATAATAGGGGAAAAATTATAGCTGCTTTGTTATAATGTTTTGATTTTTATGTTGGCTTGGGGCAAGTATTATTCTAAGTTTTATTGCTGGAATCTTTTACTTACCGTCGCATATTACATGTTAGTAGCATCATTTTTGGTGTGATGAAAAAAGAGAAATTTTGTATCCGGATCAAACGAAACATTCGATTCCAAATTTTATGGAATGGGGAAAGGGGCTCTATCGAATACTACCTCCAAATAAATGTCCCAAACACCATCGGCACAAGCACTCTGGATGCAGGCTCGGATCTTTTCTTGGATTAGTCAAAAATTATGGCAACGAGAGCTCTCTTAGTTTGTTTATCTTCAATTAAGGGCCTGATTAGCGTCGATGTCAGTTTCCGCTGAGAAAAAACATGAAAAAATTATCCTAACGATGAAGGTGGCCAATGCACATGCCTCATTTTATGATGTACACCCTTTCAGCGTCTTACTAAAACGTAATACAATGCAACAGACCCACCATTGGTACTGACGTAAGATTCTCTCGTTAACTTCCAGATCAATATGGACGCCTCCACTATATTGCTCGTGGCCCCTCTAAAGTGATCAAAACCAAGATTACTGGAAGAAATCTAAGAAAAGAGCATTAATTACAGACCTAGAAAGTACATCAGCATCTAAGAACTCTGGCCAATATGCTTGATCGTTCATAGGCAAATTTCTTTTTTATGCGTATGGAAACTTTAGTGCTGAGAGCACTAGCACATGCCTAATGCTTGTATCTTTGAGGGACTCCGTTCACTTGACATTTCATCAGCTGCATCAAGTGGATGTCATTCTAATTAGCCAAAAGATGAGGAAAATTACATCACAATTCATTCACAGCAGTAAAAAGATCCTTGTTTTTATCACCACTTTGATGTCGAGGCAATGAGCAGCGCACATTTAATCACAGCGCCAGGCCAGAATGTATTGTAAATTAAAGAGTTGCCTCCTCCTGACTGAAAGACAAGCATATGTTTGTCCTATCACAGCATATTCAGAACACATGCGAATAGTATACGTTGAAGAATACTCATGATATTATATGTACACCCTTTGAGAATATTAAAGCACTTGTATCTAAAACTCTGCTTCATCGCTGGGTGCTCATCGGTCATGCCATAGTGAGCGACATGAGCATGTTTTGATTTCACAAAGAAACAACACAATTGCCATCGACTTCCAACAATTCATTAAAACCAACACTAGCAATTACAACGGATCAGAGTGAATCATTCACCCATAGAGCTACCAAGAGTTGAATTTTACAATTTTATTTCTGTGCAAACATAGCAGTGTTACATTGCACATGGGGCTGGAAATGGCATCGGGCTGGCCATCAAGTGGGCTTATAGGCTAGGTTTGTAAGATTTTAAGCTAGATTTGGACTTAAATATGAAGCCCGACTACTTTTGAGCCGCACTAGCATATGTCATCAACTCAACCCATGCCCAAACAAGGCCTGACATAGACTACGGGTCTAGCAAGGGGAAGAACCCGATAAGGTTCGAGCTAGGCATGCCTAAGCCCAGCCTAAAGGCCGAAAAGAATTCGGGCTAGGCTCAAGTAAAGGTGTGGCCCGGCCCAAGCTGCCCTATTTCTAGCCCTAATAACATGCCTCTTCAATGTATACCATCTATTAGAGTAAAACCCTGTAGGTATCAACTCGGTTCTCACAATCAATCTTCATGAAAATCTTGTGCTAGAGGGGCAAATCGTGAACTAGCTGGTTGGGCCACAAAGAGAGTCTTATCTGCAAAAAGATGCTTTTATGAATGAAGGGGCCTGAGATCCTTGGACGGACATCTTCGAGGAAATAATAAGCATGACCTACTAGTCAGAGAGTAGTATACATTGTGAGTAAGGATCAACCATCATACTATATTCTTGCTAAGTTATGTGTGAAAAGAAGGATGATAGCTATGCTACAGATTGTTAATACCTAGTCAAGAAAAAGATAGAAAAACAAATTTATCATAAACAAGAGAAATATAAAGTCCATTTATGTTTAGGAGATTAATTTAGAATGCAGTTCAAGGCTAGACTAGTGCCTTCTGTTCTTTTCAGGTATAATAAACAAATAGAAAACAACGTGCATGCTTAATTTATCAGCTTTACAAAGCCCCGCACATCAAAAAGGTATTGCAACTTGCTAGTTTACATAAAACTATCAGGAGCTTGGGTTGTCGCACTAAATTAATCAAACCAGTGGTGGACTTAAGCACTAAAGAGGACTTTTGCATCCTATAAATATTTCATTTGCATCGAGAGAAAATAGCCAACAAGAATAAGCCAGGCCTTGCAAAATCTTGAGGGTCAAACAAGATGATGACATAAACTAGATTAATATTTCACAATATTTCCATTTTACTTATCATAATTAACTCATAAACTGCTCCCGATCATAGGATCATAACGAGGATGGTGATTGATTCGGAAGATTGATGTATGATCACTTTCTTAGAATAGATGTTTCTTGAATTTATGGTGTGGAGACACCAAAGCAAAAGTACAGGTGCTTGTTAAGAATAAGAATACTGAGCGTGATCAACTTCAAACAATCATAAGAAAATCTATCTTTTCATTCACGACTCGCTCGTTGCTGCAATAGTGTATCTAATTTTTTGACCTAAGTTGCATCGGCATTTTATCTTAAGGGTGTTATAGTTTGACTATACCATAACTCGGTCTCCTAGCCATTTAAAATTTTGAGGTGTATGTTGGCTATAGTATGTTCATTCTAGAAATTGGATCGTACTAAGATGGGATCTATCAATCTCGATAGAGAAGTAGTCCTATGATAATCATGAGATTGAGTCTTGAAGCCCATGGTCATGACAATGTGAAATAATAGAAAGAAATTTCTATTAGGATTTCATATCGGACTTGAATCAATTGATTCAATCATATGACAGGTATTAAGTTTGACGAGTCAATCTTAACCTAGACCCTTTCAAGACTCATGATAGAAGAACCGAATTACATGATAGCTACACCGAGAGGTTCTTTTCAATTCTAATAGATTGCTACCATATACTGCTAAATATCACTAATGGATTATGAGATCAATTAGAATTATCTTGATGATCGATAATTCTAATTAGATGAATCGAAAAGAGTTCTAGTCCATCGAAATGTGTTTCGATGATGTCGATGATGGAGATACGACGTGTTCCATTACTATATAGAATTAAACCTATGAGATCACACAAATAAGAATTTGGGTCTGGATATTTTCAATTGAACTCATGTAGTCCGATTGATTTGGATTTGATCTAATTAGGTTCAACGAAATTATGCTAGCACATGATTGAACCTAATTTCTCCTGCATTGGATTTCTTGATTGGTTTAGACTCGATCAAATTAGATTTACCTTATCCGAAAATCCTCCTTTGGGCTTGTCCTAATTATATTAGGACCATGTCCTAATATCTTAAAAGGATTAGGATGAGGGGCGCCAAGAGCCCCCCCATCTTTGACCGAGTCTTCATGCGCAAAGGAGAGGGGCAAACACCTTCTAGAATTTCTCTAGGATCGTGTGTCCCTAGATAAATATTTCTGGAGAGAGAATAAGAGGGACCACACCCCTCTCCTGGTATGCACCCGTTATGGATAAAGATTATAAGTTTGTTTGACTTATTTAAATTATTTTGAATGAGTCAAAATGACTTTTGAATTAGTTCAAACTCAAGAGAGCTAATATCTGGCACCAACTACTCTAATCTGATAAGAGTGGTGCATGCCTAAAAGGCATTTTGCACGACAAAATGCTATGGGAAAAATCAGATGGGGTGCTTAACATGGTTGAAGAGTTCTTCTACTTTAAGTATTTAACCCGATCAAATGCTTAAAGTCCTATAACTCTAGGTCTCCTACTTCTATAAATAGAAAACTAGGCCAATGGGTTTGGCCATTCCATTTGTCCACTACGAAGCCTTACTCCATCTCCATGCCTCCTCCCTTCTCCCAGATCCTCTCTCTCCCACGCCCAAGTGTTGGGCTAATCGAACCTCGAAGGTCGAAGTGCTATCCACGAAAGAAGAAGATGAAGAAGATTCGATCGTATGTCGATCAAGGTGCTGCTGATAATCTGATCAAAGGCAAGACTTGAAGATCCAGAACTAATTTTCTGAAATCAGATCGAGCAAGAAAAAAATATTCAGATCTGAATCTGAGTGAATACCGATAGAGACCGAGTGCATGCATGGCTTGAAGGCAAACCTCAACATCAGATTCAGATCATCAAAGCGAGAGATTGTCTACCCACATCAGGTGGTATTTTCACTACCTATGTATGTTTATATCTAGTTCTAGCAATCAATTTAATGAATCTTAGGCTAGATTGGATTTGAAAAAATTTTTGAATTTTGCTGCATCAGATCCAATCCAATCTGGCCAAATAAAAGTTCCTTCACGAACACCCACGATAAGGATGCACGTTCGCTCCCTCTTCCCCCTTCTCACCCTTATTGTGTGGGACAAGGGCTTGGACCTTAGTTAGGTGGGTCCGAGCCAAGGTATTACATCCTCTCCCCATTAATTAAATGTCATCCTAGAAATTTGACATACCTTGATTTATTAAATAATTAAGGCATTCACATCCTAGCTTGACCATGGATCATCTGTCTAGGAATCACATCGTTAATATTATTATTTCTAACAAACTTTAAAATAACTTAACCCGCCATCCTTCCATTATGCACTCTAATCCAAACCTACAAAATTTCTTTGAGTTCTATAAATAGTTTTTAACCAAAAAACTACTCTACATTAAAATTAAGAAGATCCAAAATTTTAAATTTATGACAGAACCTAATCAAAACTTTAAGTCCTTTCCCCTAACTTGCCTCGAATATACCCTATCATGATTAACCCTTAAATTAGTTACCATATTCAAAACCATTACATGAAGTAGTTCTATATTCTATTCAACACATTAAATGAGCCTATTGCCATATTCAAAACTGGGTTATTCCTAGAAATGCATGATGAGAAATGCCTATGCGTTATGCAAAGTTAGGGTATAAATAACTATGAGTGCATAGTCTTCCCCCATATCTTGCTTCTGAGAAGATGTCTGAGCTACTTGAGCCTGAGCAATAGGAATTTGAGTAACAAAAGCTTGAGTTGGTGTAGTCCTAGCAATCTAGGGTCTTTGAACTAACTAAGACTCTGGAACATTTTGAAGAAACTTAACTATCTTATGACCCTATGACCACACTTGAAACAAGCTCTAGGTGCCTACCTGTAGTTCTTGATTTTATGGACACCATCACACATGACACACTTCAGCTTGTCCTATTGGTTAATCCTACCATAAGGTCCTTGTTTCTCCTCACAAATATCAAATGAATATTTAGACCCTTCAGTAGCTTAAGATTTTACATATCCTCCAAAACTTTGTTGCCTTGCTCCTTTTCCTTTTGCTTCTCTTCTTTTACATTTTGAGTTGCCTTCCAAATAATCTCCATGTTTTTAGCCATATCTAGTAGATCATCATAATTTTTTGGGTGCACTATAGGATGACCCCTTTGAATATGTTTTTTCAATCCTTAAACTTTCTCATCTTTAATTCATCATCCAAAATTAAGGTAGGAGCAAATTGGGGTAGTTTGTCAAATTCACCTATATATTCATTCACAGTCATCCCTCCCTACGATAATTAAGAAATTCTATTTTTAATTCCCTTAGCTGGCTAAAAGGAAAATACTTAAAATAGTAGGCAGTGCAAAACTTCAACTATGTAACTGGCTCATAGCCAGAAGTCAATGTGCACTCCATAGACTTCCACCAATGATAAACTCTATCATGAAGCATATAAGTAGCAAATCTAACATTTTCTTGATCAATGCACTCTATTGCTTTAAAGGCCTTTTCCATTTCATCAATCCAAGCCTCAAGTGGTACTATCCTCCTGAACTCTACCATACTCCTATGCTCAACTGGACTAAGATTCTACAGTAGTGAATGTAGGAAAAATCAAGAATTATTCAAGATGCAGAAAAAATCAAAAAAATCATAAACATAACCACTTATATAAAGGCTATGACAAGGTCATATTGCAAGGTAAGATGAGGCAATATATTGGCTGCGTCTCAAAACATGATTCATTTTTGCATGTTTTTGTGGCAAACTATAAGTGGAGCACAAATAGATTTATATTCAAATCCAACAAATAAATAGATTTCGTCAAATAGCAGCAATAGGTACATGGGCTAAGATCAAAAGCCTTCCAAACATGATGGTTTCTTCCTTGGCCATTTTGTTTGATCTATTGCCTTTATTGGAGAAAAGAAAATGTGGATGCAATCATGAAAAAGTTAATATAGTTATCTTTCACAAAAGAGCTCAGCGTCAGAGAAGGAAAAAGCAAATAATCAAAAAGTGGAAGCAATCAGAGATGGTGAAAAAAAATATTCAGAAAATGACACTTAAGTCTTCTTTCTAAGATGAATTGATTGGTTTTAGACTGTAAATGATACATAGGACACGCCAAGCAATTTTTATAGAAAGATGAGAACCTTGAAAGGAGATCGGTTGCATATGAGCTTGCTTCAAAAATATAGATTATTGCCAATTTATTATTATCATTGGGGAAGCTTTCTGAAGCTTTAAATATTTTTAAATACAAGCAAAGATTACTTACTTCTAATATGTATATAGGGCATGAATTTTGTAGGCACAATGCCTTAAAGTTCTACCCATGAATGTAGTTAAAACCTTAATGTTTTAAGGAACAACATCCTATTCTAGAAAAGTCTTCAAATGACCTAAACTTGGAAGAAGAGGGCCATGCTAGAACCTTCTAAAAACCATTGACTAACCAAAAGGAGTTGATTGCATCATAGTTTTTTGTTGTATTAAGAAACAACAAATGTCCTTCGCCGGGCCCGACCCTTTTTCTCTTATATTATTTTCTATCTCATATTCCATGATTGCCCTTTTATTCTTTTCTAATCCTTCTACACCATATATTCTTCTATATTTGCTATTATACACCTCTTTCATCTCTACAGTTTGTCATATAAATGATTAATATCAAACCTACAAGATTAGAAAAATCATTTAGAAAAGTCAATATTGACATACTTAAACAAATATTTAATTATCCTTAATTTATTGCAACATTGAATATTTATATGTGCTTAATAACATATAGCCAAATCCAAATTATGTGGAACAACAAATCTGCTATCAAGCTTAATCCTATTTTTTATAGCATATCATCCATTATTCTCTTACAGATAGCAAATCCATTTTTATCAAAAGCTATTTATTTTTGAAATTTTCTTAGAAAATATTTTGAACAATTTTCTTTTGACATGCATGTTGATTTAAGATTATCTAATATATATGCATCATGTATCATAAACTTCACAATATTTTCATATCCCATTATATTAATAAATTTGTTAGATAATTATACATAAATTATAGAATCTATACTCATTGCCATTGGATCCGAAACCAATCAAAGAAAAATATGAACATACGGTAAATTATGCTTTTAAAACTCTATTATATATATAGCTATAAATAGCATAAAAGATAAATAAATTAGAATATTAGCTATAATTATATTAATAAGTATATATGAAAAATTTTGTGTTAAAAAACAACATCTGATCATCACCCATAATTGTTCTTTTGAAATGCTACTTTATCATAATATCCAATATTAATTTTTTAAGTTTTATTTTAAAAATTTGGATAAATTATAGGAACATCTACTCTACTTTAGTTCAATTTTACTTATACCTCCTGTACTTTAAAAAGTATCAAACTAGTCCTTCTAGTTATCGATATGTTCTGATGTAGTCCAGCCATTTATTTCTATTAATAAAATTTTTTAAAATGATAAAAATATCTATCTTCTTCCTCCTCTCTCATCTTTCATGGTCGATGTCCTTTCTCCCACTTTCTTCCTACTTTCTTTCTCTTCCTCCTCTTTTTTTCCTCCATTTCTCCTCCTTCCCTTCCTCCTTTTTCTCCCTCCTTTCTCCTCCTCTTCTTTCTCTATCCATTCTCTTCCACCTCTTTCTCCTCTCTTTTTTCTATCCATTCTCCTCTTTTCTTTTCTCCTCTCCTTCTTTTCCATCCACTTTCCTTCCTTATCCTTTTTCTCCAAACCTTCCATACCCAACACAAAACCATAGCCATCCTCTAAACTTTCCTATTCAGCTCCAAGCTTCCCACCCAATTGAGACTCTTGAGGAAGGAAAAAATAAAAGAAAAATTAGGAGAAAATGGAGAAAATTTTGATGAAAATAAAAGAAAGATAGAAAAAATTGAAAGATAAGACTTTTTACCACATAGATTGATCATTATATTTTTTCTTTTTGCTTTTTTTTCTTGTTCTTTAATTCTCTTTTTTGGTGATCTATTGGAAAAGAGAGCACTTGAGGGAGATCGGAGGGGTTTCTTAGGTTCCGATTGGGGTTTTTCTCAAGCATATGGGATTTTGTAAGAATTGTGTTGGTGTGAATAGATCCCTTGAGATTTTGAGAGCTTAATTTTGGTAGAAGAATGAAATTTTATAGAATTTAGAAAAAAAACTAAATGGATGGATCAGAAGAATTCTATTTTATAAGAAAAAAACTAACAAATACCACGAACAAAAAGATAAATAGCAGCCAAGAGGCTAAGGTGAGAAAAAGTTGATAGACCATGAAGGAAGACCCCATCATGGTGGAAGAAAGAGGAGAAAGGGGAGGAGGAGAAATGGATAAAAAAAAGGGGAGGAAGAGAAAGAAAGAAGAAAGAAATTGGGAGAAAGAGGGACACCATCCATGAAGGAGGAAGAAGAAAGAAGGTGGATATTTATGTCATTTTAAAAAAAAATTATTAACACCATCGACTTGTTAAGTAACCATCGGGATCTTATTAGAAGTTTTGATAACTTTATGTATCTGTTTAATACTTTTTAAAGTACAGGAGTGTAAGTGAAACTAATTCAAACTTGAGAGGATGTTTCTATAATTTATCCTAATTAAAAACTTTGCTAACAAGATTAGGCCTATCTTTGAGCTTTTGACCAAAAATTAAATTTAAAGTAGCTTAAATTTTTGGCCATTATGCATTATGGATAAATATAATGAATAAATTAATATATCCAAGCTATCTATAAATAGCACTAATATTCTGATAATTTTGAATCATATATCTCAAGCTACATAAACTTGATGGCAATTATTATTTTATTGCTTATATTATCATTAACATCACCTTGAATCACTACATCTTCAATATCTTAATAAATTTTTGATCAAAAATCATTTTAGTTTCTTCTAATATAATCTAGTCTTTCTTCTTCAATGTACGAAAAAGCATCAACTATGTATTGCTGGAATAATCTTCCTCCTCTCATAAATATTATTTTCATGATTAATTCTTGACTGTATTCTATAAGCATAAAATTCTCTCATAATAGCATATTATTTAATGGCTAAATATTTATGTAAAGAGTCTTTATAGCTAATATCAATTTTAAAATCATCTTCACCAAATAAAAATAAAATTGAATACTATATAGCCATAAAGCCAAAATGCAAGTCACTAAAATATTATAATCCTTCTATTTTATATTCAACTATAATATCATGTTGATAATAAACTTAGCCAAGAACACCAATAATTAATCCTACTATTTCAAAAATTGAAGAAGCACTGTATCGTAAGGTATCTCTCCAACGTCTTGCTAATAATCTTAATTGCAACGATAAAAATTCTAACTACTTATAATGATCTTTGGCTATTCTAAAAGTATTAATAATTTGATTTTCATTAATAAATATCTTCATTAGTCCTACAATTTCTCAATCTATATCCGAGGATGAGGAGCCATCTTCTAAATTCAATGCTTTTATTCTATTACTTCATTTTCAGTATTATGTATATCCAATTTTACAAATTTAGGTTTTTCTCCATCAATAAGAAGCTAACCCATTATGTGATGGGTTTAGCTATTGATTCAAGATGCATATGGTACTGGTTTATTATTTATTTCATTATTAGTTTTTGCTCCTATTGTATAAATGCAAACATTGAGTTATCTACTCTAATATTATCTCAAAATTTTGAAGCTTTTCTTCCTCCATCATAATCTAACAAAACATCTAAAAAGACTAAAATTTCTTTCAAAAATGGGAAATCTATTCTTCCTTCATGGATGAAAAAAGTAAACATAGGTCTAAAATGCATTGCATAACTTATGCACACATTCCTTATTCCAAAAGAGAGCTCTACAAAATTGACACTAATGTTTAAGTAGTATAAGACTTAATGGTTTGTTAAGCTTTAGTACACCATAAAAAATAATTATAATAATAATAATAATATTGTTGTTTTTGTTTCCTCCCATATCAAAAGAATACAATAAGAAAAAAATATGTCATTGCAAAAGGACTTACTCTAACTTTTAAAGAAAAATATATTAGAACTTTGTTGATCACATAATTGCACATTAATTGAAATTGCATCAAACCTAAACCTTGAAAAATACTATAAAGCTGATATATAAATTATTTAGTTTCAAAATTAATAAACTATATCTTCTTCTATCACTACGCTAGATTATTTTTTTCAATAGAAATACTATCCATAATAGTTCTCATTTTTTTGTTCTCAATAACAACATCTTGAAAAACATTATGTTCAACCGTCACCATTCTTGCATTTCTTTCATAGTTTATCTTGATTAAAAATTTCAAACTTTCATATGCAATGGTATATAAATTTCCTTCATTGTTCGCCATGGAATGACAATGTATGTGTGTAGATTTCTTTTCTATCCAATAATAATGATGCCCTAATAATCATTGTTTTTCAATAACCTTTGAGTTTTTTATTGAGCAACACTATTCATTCTTTTTATTCTATCTACCTATATGTTTCTTTTGAATTTATTTTACTTTCTAAATAAAAAAATAAGAATAAATAAAATAATTCAAGATGAAAATAGATAGCGAAACTCTAGCAAATTGCAAGACTTTTTTTCTTCGGTAAGAAGAATAATAGAATAATTTGATAATCAACTAATATCAACATAGTATAAACATGTACAGATGAAAAAAATAGTACAAAAAGCATGGAGAAAAATACTCCTTAATCATTTACTCTAATAATAAATGCCAGAATAAGCTAAAAATTGTCATTGATATTTTATTTTCTGATTTAATAAGGTAGGTATAAGAGTAGAACATGATAAATATCTTGCATCAAATAAAATGAACTTAAACTATACAATCACCTACAAATAGCAATAAACCTCAACTTAGTCAAATTTCTTGACTGAGATATTTATTAATTTTTAACTAAAATTGTTCTTACCAAATTAATTAATGGAAAGCAACATCCAAGGAGGCTCTAATACAATGTTATTATCCAGTCATCCAATATATCAATAGAAAAATAGTATAGTACCAAAGCACAATAAATTAGAAAAAATTGATACAATCTTTATGCATTGTCAAAACATTCTAAGATTTCATTAAACAAACCAAAGTATATTACAACTGATTTTTAGAAAAAAAGTAAAAGAAAAGAAAAACACAAATTTTTCATGGCAAAGAACATGATACAAAATATGAAAGGGAGCATCAACAATTCTTATAAACAAATTAAGGGCCGATGTACAAAAAAGATAAATCAAGTACTTTTAGATGGTATTCTCACCAACTAACGATTCTAAATCTAGATAAAATATTTTTCTATACTACTTTACTTTCTTTTCTAGATCACTATGCTCATTCATAGTCTTTGTATCTATCGATCGATAAATTATACTTCCATCGCAAGTATCTATGTTCACACTCAAGATCTTCATGAGTATTATTAATTCTTTGATATCTATAATTATAATATTCTTTATCTTGGATATTGAAATCTTCAATCTCAAAATTAAGTTTCTTCTTTAACCTAGTTATCATAAATCTTGCAACAATTTCATCTGAACTGTTATAATCCATCTTTGAACATCACCAAATTTTAACAACCTCAGATGACTCATCCTTTTGCTCTAGCATAATTTCTGTGGATGACCTTAGGGAGCCATCATTTCGAACCTCCATTCCACAAACTAGCTTACAAAGCTCTAGTCTATCAATTATTTCCAGCAACATGATTTTGATGATATTTTGACTAATTCCATTTTTACAATTATAAACAACAACAAAATTAGTTTTTCAATAAACCTAAAAAAAGTAAACTATATTTTTAATCTTAACCCATAATTTGAGAAGGCAAAAAATATATTTTCAACATGCGATCTACTATTTCTATTGAGTTATGTTATTATTTTGGGATCATTTCTCAAAATGGCTTTAATCTATGTTTTATCAAATTATACATTAATTTATAGTAGATGACTATAAAAATATTAGAATGATCATAAGAAAGTCATAGAAAAATATTAAATTTGTAGCCCGATCATCCCACCTTCATCATTTAAATAATTTTTTTAGAAATTTGCTTCTTCATTATTTATTTTATTAGGAAATTTAATACAATATTCCACTAATATTTTTAAATATTTTAAAAATTAGATCAAATTGTTCTTCATGACTAATCTTTTAAAATTATCAAAAATTTCCTATTTATCAAAATTTAATTATAAAGTTCTTTTATCAAAGATTAATTTTCCACCTTTTCCCAATCATTTAAAAATAATTTTTTAAAAATTATTTCTATGCTATTTGTTTGATTCAAAAATCTATACAATATTCCAATGTTTTTCAAAAAAGATTAAAAAATGAATTGAAATCCAACCTTCTAAAATTATCAAGAAATCATATTATTTACTAAAATATAATTATAAAGCTTTTTTATTGAAAAAGTCGCAAGCAACTCCAAAATTAGAGATTATAATTATAAATTTTTTTCTTAGTGGTAAGAAGATGGCACACATAGCTTGTATAATCACAAAAAAAAATGAAATAAAATAAAAAATAATAAAAAAATAAAAAAAGGGGAATGATCATTGTAATCAAACAATCTATTTTAATTAAATTTTAATTAATTTAGATATGATCACATGGTCTCAACGTAATTTAGATGACCATACCATAATTTATAGGGACTCAAGTTTGGATTCTAATACTCACATGGTCTTATACTGTAATAACCACACCACACTCCCACTACACACATGTATTGATACCTCATCTAAAAATCTATTTCTATTTATTTCTTGCCAACATTTTGATTTCTTCCTGAATGCACCCTTTCACCCATTACTCCTCTTTAGGGCTTGATGCCAAGGCACATTTAACAATCTTCTTACCTTCCCTCCTATTCTTTCTGATCCTCTTCTCCGTTACAACCTAAGGCCCCTATCCCTAATTACTATCGTTGCTCTCTCTTCTCTCTTCTTCTCTTCAAGCATCTTCTCTATTAAGACCCGAACTTCCCATCTTGCAACTCCGCTATTCATCTTCTTCCCTATTTTCTTCTCATCATTCATCTTCAACCTTAGAACCTTAACCCTTCATTCCATAAACACCATCCTGATTTCTACCTACTCACTTTTTTCTCATTCCTTTTCTCCCCCACCTTTTCCTTCCCTAATTTCTTCTTCCCATTCCTCTCCTCCCCTAGCACCCTAACCCTCCATCCCTAAGACACCACTTCTGCTTCTCATGCTAACAAGTCTCCTCTTCTTCTCATCCCTCTTCTCCTCTAGAACCCTAGTCCCCTTCCTCCTAAACACCACCTCTACTCCCACTTTCTATCCAAAAATGAAAAACCCTAACACCATGTTTTTCACCCCTAGATCTCTCCTCTTATTGTCGTTCCTCTTCTCCCCATTCTCCACTCTCATTTTACCCCAAAACCACAAAAAAAAAATATATGATCTTCATTCCTAAGTCCCTCTTCTTCTTCTCCACTAGCTCCAATCTCTTCCAGTTCTGCCACCTTCTCTACTTTTCTCTAATTGGTAGATAAACTACTCCACATCATCCTCACTCAATATTTTTTTCTTTGTTGTCCTATGCCTATGTGATTACCCACACCAAGCTCCCCATGGGAACAACCACCACACACATGTCCCTATACAAAATATTATATATTTTTTAATTGAAATAGTCCATGTATCCCTACGTAGAGTATTATGTTTATTTTAAAAAATTAAAACAACCCATGTGTCGCTATATGAAACATTATGTGTTTTTATTAAAAAAAAATGGGAGCAGTAATTGTCTATCATATGTTTGACCATGGGCACAACACTAATCACCCCATTATATCAATCATGATTGACATAGGTCTAGTAATCACTGGATAGGTATCCCAGTTACTTTGATAGTGCCCAGCCACTTAATAATATATGTTTTTCTTCCTATTCACCATGGTGGTTTCTATTTTCCATTCATCCTTTAACCATTCATAGTAATAGTCTCCAATCCCACTACTATAGAATAGAGCAACGACAGCGGTTGATAATCACTGCCATAGGCTATGGCAACGATTAGCTAACCGCTGCTACTATGGCCATTGCCGTAGATCTATAGTAGCGGTTATTCGAACCACTGCCATAGATTGACCTATAGCAATGATTTTATAATCACTGCCACAGACAGCCTATAGCAGTAATTTTGTAACCACTGCCATAGAGTCTATAATAGCGGTTATAAAACTACTGCTATAGATTAATCTATGGCAATGATTTATGAACCGCTGCTATAGGTTATAGCAGTGGTTACAAAATCGCTACTATAGGTATAATACAGCGATTGGCACGTAATCCACGACAGCAATTGGCACACTTACGACAATGATTTTACAATCCTCTTCCCCAAGAACTATCCTCTTCCCCACCCATTCACTACAATAACATCCATTTTCAGTTCAAACCCGTCCTACATAGTAATAGAAATCTCCATTCTATTAACTTAAAAGAAAAATATACATCCTAACCCTAAAGCTACCCTCTTCACTATTCTCAATAGTAGCCCTCCCTTTTCCACATAATGTAGCACAAGAAGAGGAAGGCTGTTATTTCTTCTGTAGCAAACCCTTGATGTTCTGATAGAAAAAAATTTCAAAGAAAGAAATAAAACAAACCTAAAATCCTTCTTTTCTCAATTGATGCACCAAGGCAAATGGAAGGCTGCAGCATACATACAGTAATCCTCAAACAGCCCTGATGACTTCAAAAAATAGGAAGATAAAATATGATAAAAAAAATAGCAGCCTCACCGAAAATTTTAGTTGAATGTTTGCACAGTCTGGATTCAAGCACAATCTGAAGAGCAAAATATAGTAGAGCAAATTCAGCCGCTCGAGCTGATCTGCCCCATGCCTCTACATATTGAGGTGATTGGTCCTTTCCAAGACCACAGACACCCCTACCAATTGTATGGTGAGGTTGCACACGTAGCTTCTCATTCCAATCACATGTGGCCAACCTCTATTCCTCCTTTTCTTCTTCGAATTTTTTTTTTCTTTTCAAGCTAGTGGCCACACCACCACTTGACACAAATATTATTATTCTACTCTCCTCTCTTAACAATGATCATAGCATATTTAAAAGGTAAGATAGCATCTACAGCACCAGATTATCCACAAGACCAAGCAAAGAGAGAAGATAAAAAGAGCTTGCAAATAGACGGCACATATAGCCTTTGTTTCTTCCAAAAAGAGAGCATCAGCGAATTTGGCAAATGGACAACACAGATTTTTTTCTTAAAAAGGGAGAATGAATAGGTGTAATAGATGCATAACACATGGTCTATTCTTTTGACATGTGGCATCTTCAATGTGCAACACTTGTCTCCCTGGAAGAGCACTGTATTCTCTTTTGGTGTATTATACTATATTCTCTTTTGGTGTATTGTACGACACTCGACACATTGCAAGACATACCAACTATTCTTTAATATATTGTATAGATAGACAAATTTTTTAATAGGAGAAAGTATGACACCTGAATGATTATATGTTAAATGCCCCACGTCCCATGGATATGTGCTCTCTTCTTTCTTGCTCATTTTTTTCCCCTTTCTCCATCAAGTTCTCTTAGGATCCATTTGATTAGGATATATCAGATTACTTTGTAATATGATAATTTATAAAAATTATTTATCTAAAAAAATGATTGTGAAAAAAAATAATTTTTATTATATTTGATTGGTGAAAAAATTACTCCAAAAAATAACACCAAAAAAAAAATTATTACATTTTATTGAAGATAATCCTATATAAAAATATGGCAAAATTTATAAATATATCCTTCAATAAAATAATTTTTTAATATAAAATAGTTTTATCATCTTCAATTATATTTTATATAATGACTATAATCACATAACTCTTTGCATAATACCATCTCCATCTTAATTTTTTTACAAAAATTTTTTTATTAAATAAATTTTGAAGGACATTAGAATAAAATCAATGATTACATATGCGGCTTTATTAGAGATATTTTTATCAAATATGGATTACCACTACTCAAAAATTTATGAAACACCAACCTCCCATGGTATTTATTTTATCTTATCTCTCCGAAAAATAAACATGGAGCCCACCAATTTTTTTACCATCTCTTTCTTTCATTTTTTATATCAAACATGATAATTTAACATAGAAATCATTTTTTCATGCTAGATTACCTCCAGCCAAACGGCCCCTTAGCGGTTGCGGACAAAAATTAGAAACCTTTAAGGATGCCATGGTGATTCCTGCAAGCAACATTTATTCAATGAGATCAAAGAGCTATTAATGCTTTTTTATAGAAATTATTCGCACTTTTGATTAATATAGATATAGATGATTATGAGTTACTTATCTTTTCTTTCTTTTTTTTACAAAAAATATTAGTATATTTGGACTCTAGCTTCTTCTTGAATTAATTCAAGTTATTTCTATGGTTTTAGTATATCAACTGAAGAACAACCTATATAAGTCTATGATGGTGATATTGCATCGAATGTTTTGTTTTTAATTGGAAGAGTAATTGCACCTATAGCATGTTCATTTGTAAAAGCGTGGTGAAACAAAATATATAGAAGAGGCCAAAAAGTTGGACACACCGCCTCTTCCCAACAAAGAAGTATATATTAACATAGAGTCAGTTAGTTATAGCAAATATGCAACAAACCCCTATTCTTTGAGTTACATTACCACAAAATATGATAATATAGGAATGGATTGAGAGGATAAGGATGAGGTGGTGGAGTTGTAAGTCCATTGAACATTCTTATCAAATTATAATGGGGTTGTATCTGTTGCATCAGAACACGATCCGGTATCACCCCCCTCAAACAAAGTGCCCAAAGGCCCAGCATGGCTTGGAGAAAGTGGACCCTACTGCAATGAAGGCCTTTTGTGAATATGTTCGCTACTTGATCGGCTAATGAAATTAAGCGGATGTCGAGCAACTGCTGGCTGACTAGTTCTTAGATATAATGATAGTTGATCTTTATGTGTTTAGTTCGGGCATGGAAGATAGGATTATGTATTAAGGTAATAGCAAACACATTATTACACCAAATCATAAGATTGTTAGGGATGTCTGCCTAAAATACCATCATCTCAGGATCCGATATCCTTTTGTTGACAGTAGGAAGAAAGAAAAATTAAAATGAGAACATAATCAGGTACGTAGATTAGCCCAAGTACTAGCTCCGTGGGACATGTAAGCTTCACTATAAAAAAAAAGTATAAAAGAAGAACATCCACTCTCAACTCTCTGTATACAAATCTCTCTTATTTAGAAGCTATCCTTATAAAAGCTCTCTAAAAAATCTTCAAGAAGACACTCTCATAGAACTGCCAATACTAGGATCCTCGACATCTCTGGATGCTTTCTGTGAAATCCGCTACATCATGCCTAACTACCACTCATACGATCGTTGCCTCGCTCCGTCTGATGCTCTGCTCTATCTCGATACTCTGCCTGTATCTGCTCTATGGGCTGCACGCTCTCGGTGCTCTACCAAACTCCTCTTAGTGGCTGTCGGAGCCTTCTCTGTATCTCATGATTTTTACAGCATGTCAGGCCTTTAAAAAGGCTCAAAAATTTAGATCGAAGATATGAATCATATTGAAACTCAAACAAGCTCTAGATCTCCAACCACCGTTCGATCATGCTCGAGAGCTTCAACATCCATCCGATCATGCCTAGCACACGTTCAGTCCAAGAAAAAAGGCCATGAACCCCATAAATGCATCCGATCTATGCACGACACGCCATAGACCCTATGAAGAGCTCCCTCAATCGCCCACTGCACGATCCACCTAGGCCTGGGCCGTGCATGCATGCGTGCGTGCATGCCCACCTGGGCTTGGAACGTGCCAGTGCATGCTGCATGCCGCACCTAGACTAGGGCCGTGATAGCGCGCACGCCCACATGCATCAACATGCTGTGGGCTGCGCCTGGGCCCAGCATCCCACATACCCGTGCTGGGCCTAGGTGCCCGTGCATGGCTGGCCCGTGCATGCCTAGGCAGAGCCCCATAGGCCTGCACACCTGGGCTACCATGCTGCGAGCCCTATAGGCCAAGCACTGCATGCCCCACTTGTTGCACATTGTAGGTGCCATAAAAGATATGTCTTCGGGCTCCTCGCGATGTGCTCTTCGCATGGGGCTTTTCTGCATCTAGGTTTTTCTTTGCTATGGATTGAATTTGAGACATCAAATTCTAATAATCTTCACCTCATTTCGACATTCGGCCTCTACCTAACTTTAAGAGCTTTTTGGATTCTCTCGGCCCCATACCCTGGGGCAACCACCTACTACTCATGAATGGGCAAACATAGAAGTCAAGCCAGACTACTCGATTCCATCTCCATCATGTGCCATGCTCCACCTGACTTAAGACCTGCTTGGGGTAGCTTCTTGATGATGTCACTCATTCTTTCGAGTCTCTCATCTCGTATTTGATCTACTTCTATCTAAAGTTTCACCTCGTATTGGGCTCCTGGTGGCATCCTTCATGTAGATGGCTCCTTCTTGTACAAAAGAGTATCGATCAACCCTTCGTGGTTAATCTCTACCTTAATTATGCATGTCTTCTCCATCTTCAATCTTGATCACCACCGCTGCAATCCATTCCGGTACTAATCCAACTTTGATACCAATTATTGGGGATGTCTGGCTAGAACACCACCACCTTAGGATCCGATATCCTTTTATTGACAATAGAAAGAAAGAAGAAATAAAAGGAGAACATAATCATATACATGGATTAACTCAAGTACTAGCTCCACTAGGCATGCAAGCTTCACCATGAAAGAGAAAAATAAATATAAGAGAAGAACATCCACTCTCAATTCTTTATACACAAATATCTCTCAACTAGAAGCTATCCTCATGAAAGCTCTCTTAAAAATTTTCAAGAAGATCCTCTCACAGACCTACCAGTACCAGGATCCTTAACGCTCCTGGATGCTTTATGTGAAAGTCACTACATCATGTCTAATGGCCACTCATACAGCTATTGCCTTGCTCTACCTGATGCTCTACTTTGCCTGCATTTGCTCTGTGAGCTGCACGCTCTTGGTGCTCCACCAAACTTTTCTTGGTAGCTACCTGAGCCTTCTTTGCATCTCATGATTTCTATAGCACATCAGGCCTTTAAAAAGGTCTAAGAAACCAACTTCAGATCGGTGATATGAGTCCTACTGAAACTCAAATAGGCTCTGGACATCCAACCACTATTCCATCATGCTCATGAGCTTCAGCGGCCATCCAATCGTGCCTAGCGCATGTTTAGTCCAACAAAAAAGGCCATGAACCCCATGAATGCACCTGGTCTATGTACAACACGCCATAGACCCCATCAAGAGCTCCCTCGGTCACCCCCTGCACGATCCGCCTGGGCTTGGACCATGCATGTGCGCACGCTTGCCTAGGCCTAGGCCTTGCTTGTGCGCGTGCCCATGCGCATTTGCATGTTGCAGGCCACACCTTGGCTAGGGCCGAGCTGCAGCCTACGTGCATCAGCGTGCTATAGGCCATGCCTGGGCCCAGCATCCTGTGCACTCGCACTGGGCCTGGGTGCCTGCATGTGGCTGGCCTGCATGCCCATGCGCACCTAGGCTAAGCCCCACAGGCCTACACACCTGGGCTGCCATGCTGTAGGCCCCATAGGCTACATGCTATGGACCCCACTTGCCGCATACTGCAAGCTCCATAAAAGATGTCTTTGGGCTCCTTGCGACGTGCTCTTCGTGTTGAGCTTCTTCACATCTGGGTTTTTTTTTGCTATGGATCGAATTCGATGCATCAAATCCTAACAAGAATGCATGATAAGTGGGTTGCCAAGTTCTCATAACATCGAGCAAAGCCAGTAGACTTCAGCAGCAGTGTGAGCAAGGCTTCTATACTTGACTTCAATTGACAAACACGAGATAGTGTGTTATTTTCTTGCACTCCATTAGATTGGATTAGAGCCGAGAAAGATGCAGAAATCACTTGAGACCGCCAATCGATGGGGTATTTGCACAATCTACATCATAGTACGCTACAAGTTGCAGTGGGCCAGGATGAAGAAATAGACTTTGTTGGATGGTGCCTTTTAGAAAATGAAGAATCTGTTTCAATGCAATCATGTGTTGTTCAGTGGGATAATGCATAAACTAGCATGTTTGATTCATAGAGAATGCTATGTCGGGACATGTGAGTGTCACATGCTATAAAGTGCCATCAATGCTCCTATTTTTATGGGGGTCGAAAAGAGCAGTGCTAGTAGCATCCAGTTTCTTCACTGATGATGGTGACTTGATGAGCTTGCAACCGATCATTTCAGTGTGGGTGAGAAGATCCTTGATGTAAATGCTTTGAGTAAGAAAAATTTCCTCCTGAGTGCAAGGCACTTCGATGCCGAGGAAGTAGGACAGAGCATCTATGTCTTTCATGTGAAACTGTTAGTGCAACATTGTAATAAATGTTTGAAGCATGGAGGGGTTGGAGCCCGTCGGTACAATATCATCAACATATAAAAGTAAGAAGGTGAGAGGGTCATTGGAGCGATATATGAATAGTGATGGGTCCAAGGTGGACACCGTGAAACCCAAGTTGACAAGGGCAGCACTGAGCTTGTCATACCAAGCCCTTGGAGCTTGGCAGAGGCCATAAATGGATTTCTTTATGAGCAGATGTGATCTAGAAACTGAGGATCAACATAGCCTGGTGGTTGTTGCATGTAGACAGTCTCGATAAGGTCACCATAGAGGATAGCACACTCCACATCAAGCTAGTGCAGCAACCAGTGTCGAGTCACGGCGATGGAGAGAATGACATAGATGGTCTTGTGCTTGACCACCGGGCTAAATGTCTCGAGGAAGTCGATACCGCATTGCTGATGAAAACCCTTAGCAATGAGGTGAGCTTTGTGACGTAGGATGGAGTTGTCAGGATGTCGTTTGATTTTGTATACCCATCAACACCCAACAACATTCATTTTGGGATCATATTGAACAAGTATACAAGTGCCTTGCTTTTGCAAAGAGGTGAACTCATGGTCCATGGCAGAGCGCTAGGCCGTGATGCGAGATGCCTACAAGCAGTTAGATGGTTCTGCGTTAGTGGCTACGAGGGTAAGAGGTAGAGGGTATCGATTGGCACTGTAAACTTTCGATTTGAAAATGCCAGATTGGAATCGGATTTTCATGAGATGGACATGTGTGCATGGTGGAGGCTCGTTGGTTGTCATGCATGGTGGGGAGGTGGCGACAAAGGTAGGTGGTGAGGTAGGAGGGTATGTGGGGCTTGGTGGAAGTTGTACGGGGTTTGAGGGTGGTGGTGTAAGTGAGGAACCCAGCGAAGCAGGAGTACTGTCATTGAAGGGTGTTGGAGAATATAGACTCGTACACACCAGATCTGTGAGAATCACAACGGAAGGCATAAGAGATGAAATCCAAGCATCTGAAGTATTAGAGGGCATGGATGGTTGTGACAAGTGTATGTATGGGGGAAAAGGAAGATGGATTCATGGAAGACAACATGCCAGGAGATATATAGACGTCCGATTTGCAAATCGAGACATCTATAACCAAGATGCTTAGAACTATAGCCTAAAAAAAGGCATGGAGTAGAACGAAAATGAAGTTTGTTGGGGGTATATGGATGGAGCCATGGGAAGCATAGACAACCAAAGGTTTTAAGAAACTTATAATTTGGTTGCATTTTGAACAACACTTTAAATGGCAAGGTATTGGAGATAGAAGAGATGGGCATTCGATTTATAAGATAGAAAGCAGTGTTAAAGGCCGCAAGCCAAAATTTTGATGGAAGAGAGGCATAAGTCAAAAGTGATAATCATGTTTCGACTAAATGTTGATGTTTTCGTTCAATAATGCCGTTTTATTCAGGGGTATAAGGACAAGAGAGTTGGTGGTGTATATTGTGTTGGGCAAGAAAATCTTGAAAGCAATGACTAGTAAACTCACCCCACCATCGGAGCGGAAAGATTTGATTTTGGCATCAAACATGTTTCCCACAAGAGCCTTAAAAGTGATAAAGATTTGAAAAAGCTCAGATTTCAATTTCATTGGATAAAGCTAGGTATAGCGAGAATGATCATCAATAAATAAAACATAATACTTAAAATTAGAGATGGACATGACTAGTGAAGGTCCCCAGATGTTATAATGAATGAGAGACAAAGGTGAGGGGGACACCATTGTCGATAAAGAAAATGGTAACTTATGACTTTTGTTTAGTTGACAGGAGGTGCAGGGTGATGAGAGTCCCTTATTAGGAATAGAAATCCTAGCTAGAATAGATGATTAGATATCATGGAAGGGATGGCCCAACCACTAATGCCACACATTATTGGAAACAATAGATAGTGTGACATATTCAGGAGTGCAATTTTTAGCTAATTGGAATGGATAGAGTCCCTTCTCAAGTGTCCCTTCGTGCAAAATCTTTTCCATGTTATTGTCCTTCACCAAGAAACTAGATGCAGTAAACATAAAGTGGCAATTGTTATCTTTAGTAAAATAAGAGATAGAAAAAAGATTAGATGCAGCATGGGGACAATGTAATGTATTGGTAAGTTTAAAACAATGAGATGGTGTAAAGAGAAGACCAGTGCTAGTATTGAAAATCGATAGACCTTCTCCATTGCCAACGCGTACCGAATCAGAACCATTATACTTAGTAGAGATGGATAGGTTACCCAAATCGCCGGTGATGTGGTGTGTAGCCCTAGTATCAGAGTACCACATGGTGTCATCCATGTTAGATGATGCAGCCATGGCGGCCAGTTTCTCCGGAGGGTGATGACCTTGGTAGGTAAAGTTCATGCATTAATAGCAATCAATCGCATTGTATCCACAACACTCATAGGTAAAGTTCATGCATTAATAGCAATCAATCGCATTGTATCCACAACACTCATAGATTTGACAATAAATAATCACTAAGGACTGTCTAGTTGGTGAAGATGTGGGCTACTATTGTTGGTCGCAATTTTCAGTGATAGAGGGCTGGTGTCAAGTACCATGGTTACTCCTCCCATAGCCACGATTACAACCATGGAAGGTGCTACCTCACTGAGACAGGAGTGCCATCATCTCTTCTTGTTGTTAGTTTTGGTGAGTGAGGGTGAGATCCTCACTTAGAAGAAGATCCTCAACCACTTCATGAGAGAGTGGTAGATTGCGGCCTATAGTGGATAATACCGATAATGACATTGTAGGCTGGCGGGAGGCCATCTAGCATTGTAAAGAGTAGTTTATCATCTGAAATCATGGATCCAGTAGCACCAAGCTGATCCACGATGAGCTTGAACTGATGTAAGTAATCTTGCATGAAAGATGACCCTTTCTTAATAAGATGAACTTGATGGCAGAGGTTCATAACATGGGAAGTGGAGGTCGAACATACTGATGGGCTAGAATGTCCCGGGCTTCTTTGGCGGATGGGAGACCTACAGTATAAGGAAGTACCGATGGAGACAGAGTGGCATTGATCCATGATAGAATCATTTGGTCTTTCTCATACCAGGAGAGGTAGCCAGGTGAAGTGGCTTGGGGAGATGGCGGGGTGCCATCAACATAGCCCATTAGTTGGTGATCTCGTAGGATTGGCATGAAAAGACCCTTCCACACAAGGTATTTTGTACCATCTAACTTGATGGGAACTAAATTGATAATATTAGAGATTATTAGGGATGGCGAGTGCCGTGATAGCCATTGATGCGCTGAAGAGATGATTGTTGTGCATTTGCAATATTATCGGAGTCTGAAGAGGTCGACATAGTAGTCGGAAAAAAAAAAAATTGAGAGTAGCTCCCAGCTTAAGAGTGGTAAAGTGATTACTGCTCTAATATCATAAGAGAATGATGAAATAAAATGTATAGAAAAGACTAAAAAATCGGATACACGGTCTCTTCCCGAGAAGTATATATTAACATAAAGTCAATTAATTACAGCAAACATGCAACATACTCCTATTTCTTGGGTTACGTTACAACAAAATATGATAATATAGGAATGGATTGAGAGGATAAAGATGTGGTGGAGTTGTAAGCCTTCTCACATTAGATTGAATTTTCCTAATAATAATAAAAGCATGTATAAAACATTTGCATGGAACTTCAATGCAAAAAAATCATGGGACAAATAGGAAATAATTTGATAAGGAAAAATAATACTACAACACTCTTTTCGACCAATTTATAGTAGCGGATCACCGTTTCTTAGACATAAACTGTATATGCACTCAAGACAATTCTCAGCAAAGATTGACCAAGAAACATAAGTAAAAGGACGACATTGCAAGATGCGAGGGGACACTGCTTTGAATTGAGAGAGAGAGAGAGAGAGAGAGAGAGAGAGAGAGAGAGAGAGAAAGTCATACAAGTGCAAATGCTGAAATATTAACAGCTTGAGTTGAAAAGATACCATTGAATTGGGAGCCAAATCCTTCCCTTTTTCTTGGTAAAAACCTTTTTTTCTAGTAGTAGGCCTTTTCCGTTACAATATTGTATAGCCTGCTAGATAAAATCGAGCCTTTCATTGGAGAGCTAATCCTCTTGAAGTGAAATATTGATTGTTTGGGATTGGACTGATTGAAGTCATCGACGACTTCAATATATGCATCGAAAGTGATGGGCTGGTGAGAAGTATGGAGTCATAGAATTTTGCAATAAGAGAGAATTGAAGATCGATACTCGTTTTAACTTTATTACAATTATTATTCTTATTTGTAATTAATCTAGTATTGCTTGGGGAAAAAAAAATTGTTCTTTCTCTAAGGTCGATTATGTTGTAACAGGAGATAGTTTTGGGTTATAACACCTAGCGCTTCTCATCTTGTTGGTTACACTAGGCATCCTTTTGATAAAATCCTATCATATCCTGATAAAAATCATATAAAAAACCAGGGCACATAGATAGACCTATTAGCATATATGCACCACAGGACTAATCCTTTAGGTATCCAATAATATGGGACCATATATTCTAGAGTTGTAGAGAGTATCTTAGTAAAGTATCTCAGTATAGGCTTTTTTAAAATGGGTGTTTGAAGCATGGTTCCAGGTTCAAGTTTCAGTATCTATAATGCTTGCTAGGCATGAGTTTGGTGACTACTTTGGTCATATCTTTTACCAAGCATGGTCCTATTAGTGATTTAGTTGCATCTCCTGTAAGAGTCTTGGCATCCATCGCTCGGGGTCTCTTATGGAAAATGGGCATCCTTTGATATTGATGTGGATCATCCAGTGAAGTCCACCGATGGCGTATACCACGTTGTGCTTCAAAGTCTGAGAGAGTTCATTATAGTGTTGCAAACTCTAGCTTTATTAAGCTTTTGTATCATAAAAGATTATTTAGTACTTTCTAATATTATTTTTCTAGCAATATTCTTATAATTGGTGTCTGTTCTTTGTAGTTTCGGACATCGAATAGGCTTTCTACAAAGGATTGTATCGCATTACAAAATATGGAAGCTAGGTGGGACTTTTTTATACCATCTTAGAGGTTCAAATAATTTGGCATGGTTTTCTCAATAATTTGTTGTAGCTATTTACAAACATATGGACTCTATTTGTGAATCAAATTTTGCATTGTGATGGCCAATATTATGAGTATTTTCATGAGGACCCATATTCTAGTTGTTAATGTATATATCCTGTATGCTAGTCTAGATACATTTTATGTAAATTAGGTAAGATTTTGGGGTTGATCTTCTGTACAATTATGTACAAAAGATTCCGTATTTCCTCATTTCAAATGATTGATTTTCTATACAATTATGTACAGAAAATCCAGTATTCCCTTTTGTATTAGAGGCCTTTTGTGTTAAAGGCTCTATCTATAGATTGGAGCCTTTCATCGTACATTTTATCAACACAAAAAGGCATATATACAAAATTATCTCCATTTCACATGGTATCAGAGCCTTAGGAGAGGTCTTCATTTTCTGATCCTCCGAGATGGAGGTTCTCCAGCTATCTTTCCGGTGTATGACGTCATAGGAAGGTCCGGCATCACATTTCTGATTCATGGCCAAAATTTGGTCCTCAAAGGCATCCGCACGTGCCGCCCCACGTGTCAACCACATCATCTGCTATAACTCACCATGTCTACATAACCCATAACCAATGTTTCCCAACCTATCCAAGTCATCCTTGATGGGCACAACCATAATCACCAGGCACATGGATGTGTAGCTTTCTTAAAGGGAGAGGTATATTACTGGAGACGAGAAGAAGCCACAAATGATACGTTTGCTGGTCGTCTTGAAATTTGGGATGCAAGCAATAACCATATTACCACATGGTTTGCAAACATGATTCCTTCTATAAGTATGCTCTTTGGAAGGTTTGAATTGGCTAAGGAGGCTTGGGATTTTCTTCAACATCGGTATTCATTCAGTGATTTTGCTCAATGCTATCAGTTGACGCATGACATCTATTCTTTTCACCAAGAGCAAGGTCAGTCCATTGGTGAGTTTTATTCAAAATTAACTTGTGGGATCAATTTGCATTGTCTGAACCTGAGTGGAATTGTTCTAAGGATATATAATTATTTTTGGAATATCGTGTTAGTTTGAGACTGACTTAATTTCTGATGGCCTTGAGAGATAAGTTTGAATCGGTGTGAGCCTTATTACTTCACAGATCTCCATTACATCTTTGGATGGTGCAGTTTCTGAATTGATCTCTAAAGAGACTGGACTCCAGACTCTCCGTTCATCTATATCTGGCAATTTAGATCCAGTGGCAGCTACTCCTCGTTGACAGATATTTAAAGTTTCCGCTCAGTCTACTAGAGTTACTGGGAATGCGCCCGATGGTCAAAGTACTGGGTTTATTGGAAAATGTTCCTTCCGTGGTATTAAAGGTTACAAAATTGTTGATTGCAGGAAACTAGCAGGTCTATGTACTTAAAGTTCTCCTTCTTCCAAGCTGCGGTCATGTATACCCAGTCACCCGATTCTAAGTCTACTCAACAATCAACCACTTCTTCAACTGCTGATCTTAAGGCACGTCGTGATATTACTTGCTCTCACACTATCTCTTAAAAATATCCCTCGCATGAAATACGAATCTTTCGAATCCAAAATCGATATACCGATGATACGATATCAATATCATAATAAAAATAAATAAATAAATAAATAAATAAATATAATTAAATATATGGATTAAGTTAAAACTCATCTCCACAGAATATGTAAGCTTTACTATAAGCAAAAAAAATTATTATAAAAAAAGATCATACACTCTTAATCCTTATACATTAATTTCTCTTTCTCAATAAGAAACACTATCCCTTACAAAGCTCTCTTTAGAAGATCCCCTATAGCTCTAACCACTATCTGACAGTCTGTCCAAAGCATCTATGCTTCTATTGTTTGCCGGTACCTCTCCATGATCTACTGTTGCCCACGGATCTTCTACCAAACCACCTTCTACCCACTGTAACCCATAGCCCATCAGGCCCTTATAGAGACTTCAAACCTTAGTTTGACTCAATTTAGGCTTCTTAACAAAACCCAAATTAGTCTCCTGGCCTTCCGATCAAGTCTGCTTGCTCCCACAATCGTCTGATCATACACTACATGCAAAACAGAGCAAAAGAAAGATATAGATCCCGTAATAGGGCTGTAGACCGCTAAGCGGTCCACATGGAGCACGTGGACCACGTCAAACCATCATGGACCGCATCATATGGCACATGGACCGCATGAGAGGGCACGTGGATTGTGCCTCCTCTCCCCTGCACCACGCAATGCACAGTGAGCAATGTGGGCACACACCTAGTTCACGCTCGAACGCGTGCGTTGGGCTGCACCCATGCGCACTGGGCAGTGACCGCATGCTGGGCCGTGCAAGCCTACGATTCGCCCCTCCTGTAGGCTTTTCTTTGTTGGGTCTTCACTGCAGGCTTTTCTGCTATGGGCTCCTCCATCATGGGCTCGCTGTAGGTCGAATTCAAGATATTTTTCTCAACAAGACACTTGTCAATCAACTCTTATCACAGATAGGTTCTTCCACTCATGCTATGTCAACCATTTCAAGTAACAAATCCCGATATATTGATTCAACCCATGGAAATCATATGACATCTAATGATTCTTCTTTTACATACAAAACCTCGCCAACCTCACCACCCATTGTTCACACTGCCAATGGCTCATACATTCAAGTGAGTCATATCGGTAACATTTCAACACCTTCTCTCACCATATCAAATGTCTATTTGATTCCTTCTTTATCCTTAAATATACTATATGTTAGACAACTTTGTGACTTAGGACTTGAGCTTCATATTTCTAATTGTGGTTGTGATGTGCAGGATCCTCGAATAGGATAGCTTATTGGGATTGGCAGTAAGATAGGGTGCCATTTTAAGCTAACTTCCTTGCATATTCCTTCTTCCATCGGTGTTGCTGCAACCCCTATTTCTTCGTACACTTCGCACACTTATTTAGATCATGTTTTACATGCTAAACTTGAACATCTTGTTAGTAGTGGATGCCTTGGATATTGTTAAAAATGAGAAATTTGATTGCATGTCATGTCAATTAAGTAAACAAAAGGCTTTATCTTTTAATAAAAGTACTTCTATTGCTTCTGAGTCTTTTGAATTGATACACTTTGATGTTGGGGGACTGGCACCTATTTTGAGTAAGGAAGGTAGTTGTTATTTTGTTGTGTTTATTGATGATTATTCCCGCTTCACTTAGATATACTTGCTGAAAAATCATTCTTAATTGCCTCAGATTTATCATGACTTTACTACTATGATCTATACTCAATTTTCAAGCGCATTAAGTTTTTTCATTCTGATAATGCTGCTGAGTATAATAACTCATCATTTCTTAAAATCTCAACATGGTGCTATAATTCATAGGTCTTGTCTAGGGATATCACAGCAAAATAGTTGAGCTGAACGTAAACTTGGCCACATTCTCAATACTGTTTGAGCCATGCTCTTATCTACCTCCCTTCTAGAATCTTTTTAGGGTAAAGCTACCCTCATGGCAATTTACACCATCAACCATCTCCCTTCATCTGTTTTAGATAATCGCACACCATATGAGCTATTGTATGGCATGAGTCCAGACTATAGTATTCTCCAAATATTTGGTTGTGCTTGTTTTGTGCTTCTCTCTCCTCATGAACATAACAAACTCCAACCAAGGTCAAGTTTGTATTGTTTTCTAGGCTATGGCATAGAACAGAAGGGTTATAGGTATTATGATCTTGTTGCTCAAAGACTCCGAATTTCTGGACATGTGATTTTCTAGGAACACAAAATATTTTCTAGCTTGTTAAAAGTCGATCTTAGTCCATCCGAGTCTACTCCATTGGTCAATAACACTTCATTAGATCTTTTTTCCAATCCTTCAGATGCAAGAAGTTTCAACTCTTCTAGTGACCTTGGCTCTCCCACTAATGCTGCTCCCTAAGATGATCCTGGTATCACACCAACTGAGCCTCATCGATCCACTTGGGTAAAAGAACCTCCTAAACACTTACGTGTCTTTCATTTTTATCATGATTTTGCCATATTACATGAACCAACATCCTTCAAAGAAGCCTCTTCTCATCCAGAATGACAACAAGCCATACTTGATGAACTACAAGCTTTAGAAAAGAATCATGCAAGGGATATGGTTGGCTTGCCTCTTGGAAAATCAGTAATTAAAAGTAAGTAAATCTATAAAATCAAGATTAGCTCGAATGGTTCGGTTGAATGATACAAGGCTTGTCTAGTGACAAAAGGGTTCACTTAGGAGTACAGAATAGACTACGTAGAGATCTTTGCTTCTGTTGCTCGTCTAACATCTATTTGGATATTACTAGCAGTTGCGGCTGCTCAACAATGGAAACTCTATTAGATGGATATAAAAAAAATACCTTTCTGAACGGAGACATTTATAAGGAAGTCTATATGCAACCTCCCCTAGATTTCCTATTCCCTTAGGAAAAGTATGTCAACTTTGATGGGCATTGTATAGACTTAAATAGGCACCTCGAGCTTGGTTTGTTAAATTTAGCTCCACTGTCACCTTAGCTTTATTCCTAGCTCTTATGATTCTGCATTATTTGTTCGATCTACTAGTGGGGGTATAATTCTTCTTCTCTTATATGTGAATAACATGATAATTACTGGAGATGATGTTGTAGGAACTCATGTAATTTACATCAATAGTTTGAGATGAAGGATCAAGGCTTCCTCAACTATTTTTTGGGACTAGAGGTCACCACTGGGGAGGATGGATTGTATTTGTCTCAGACCAAGTATGCATCTAATTTGCTAGCCCATGCACGATTTATGGATTGCAAAATAGCCTCTACACCCTTGGAGTATAACGTGAAGCTTACTCTAGCTAATGGTGCACACTTGGATGATCCCACTCTCTACCGTCAGCTTGTAGGAGGATTGGTTTATCTTACCATTATACACCTGACATTGCTTATGCAGTTCATATTGTCAATCAATTTATAGCAGCCTCTTAAACCATGCATTATGTAGCATTCTTACATATCTATGATATATTAAAGGCACTATCTTTCATGACTTACATTTTTTTGCCAATTTCATTATGAAGTGACCGGCCTTTAGTGATGTTGACTGGGCTAGTGACACTATAAGAAAACTAATTTTTTATGATAGAATTATTTATGATGAAAAAATTTTATTGCAAATAAGGTATTTATGATGGAAAAAAATTTTATCGTAAATAGTTTTCATTTACAATGAAAAAAATTTTTCATCATAAATAATTAATTAGTTATAATAAAAATAACTTTACATCATAAATAATCATTTATTTACGATGAAACATTTCGTCACAAATAATCTTCCATAACTAAATCATTTAAAAAATTAAAAAGATAAGATTATTTATGATGGTAATTTTTTATCATAAATAATTAATTATTTATAATGTAAATAGTATTTTCATAGCAAATAATTAATTATTTATGATAAAAAATTTTATCATAAATAATTGATTATTTATGATGAAAATATGATTTTCATAGCAAATAATTAATTATTTATAATAAAAAAATTATCATAAATAATCTTTTATAAATAAAATATTTAAACATTAAAAAGCTTAGATTATTTATGATGAAAAATTTTTATCATAAATAATCAATTATTTATGATGTAAATCATGTTTATGTCATAAATAATAGGTTATTTATGGCAAAAAAATTTCATCATAAATAATCTTCTATAAATAAAATATTTAAAAAAAATAAAAAAGGCTAGATTATTTATAATGAAACATTTTTATCATAAATAATCTATTATTTATGATATAAACATGATTTGTATTATAAATAATTAATTATTTATGATAAATATTTTTTATTATAAATAATCTTTCATAAATAAATTATTTAAAAAATTAAAAAGATTGGATTATTTTTGATGGATAGTTTTCATATTAAATAATCAATTATTTATGATGTAAAAATAATTTACATCATAAATAATAGAAAAGGTGGACAGAAAGGGTGGACACAAATAATCAATTATTTTTGAAAAAAAAAATTTATTGCAAATAATCTAATTTTTTTCAGAGGATTGAAAAAGGTGGATTATTTTAAAAAAAGGATAAAGATGTGTCGTGCATGGCCAATGCGATGGGATTGAGGGGTGCAAGCGCATCTACTATTAGCAAGCCTATGAGCAAATTAATTTTTTTAAATTTTTTTAATAATTAGTATTCTTTTGAATTTTATTTTTTTCTAAATATTATATAATTTTAAAATTTAAAGTTCATCTTTATTGTTTATTATTTAAGTAATTACCGTATGAGTATCATCATAAAAGACCATCTCGATCTAGTTGCTCTAGCTATGTAGATCAATAATTTTTTTTGATTTTGATGGTCATGAACGATCGTATGATGATTTGATAGATAAAAATTATTGATAGATCCAAAAACTTATAATAATAATTTTTATAATATTTATAGCATACTATCAAAATTTTACTTCAATCGGATATAATCATCATAGTCAATTTAGTATGGGATGATTTGGATCGTTAAATAAAAAATGAGTGATCAAAAAGCCAAACGACGTCTGATTATAAGATAATTTTTTAGATAAATCATCTTTGCTACTATTTTAATCATCTGTATAGTGGTGATTGTAAAATCTAAACTCCATGTCTATGAATCATCCACGTTAAGTGTATTTTATAAAAACGTAAGTATAATTACTTAAGAACTTTAAAAATGTGTATCAAGAAACATGTAGTTTTAGATAGTTTATACACACATAGTTTGCTATTTATGATTACCACTATAGAAATGATCAAACTATTAACAAAGATCATTTATCTAAAAAAACCATCTTATAATCACATGCCATTTAACCTTTTAATCACTCATTTTTTATTTAACGATGTAAATCATTTCGTGCTAAATTGACTATGATAATTATGTCCGATTGAAGTAAAATTTTGATAGTATAATATAAATATTATAAAAATTATTATTGTAAGTTTTTAAATTCATTTATGATTTCTATCTATCAGATCATCATGCGGTCATTCATGATCGACGAAATCAAATTTTATTGATCTACATAGCTAGAGCTACCAGATCGAGATGATCTTTTATGATGATACTCGTATGATAATTACTTAAATCATGAACGATGAAGATGGATTTTAAATTTTAAAATTATATAATATTTAAAAAATAATAAAATTTCTTAAAAGAATACTAATTTTTTAAAAAAAATTAAAAAAATATTAATTTGCTTGCGAGCTAGCTAACAGTGGATGCGCTCGCATCACTCAACCCCATCGCATCAGCCATACATGGCACATCTTTACCTTTTTTTACTTTTTAAATTATTTATTTATAAAAAATTATTTATGATGAAAAATTTTTATGATAAATAATAAATTATTTGCAACGTAAATCATTTTTACATCATAAATAATCTATTATTTATGATCAAAAATTTTTATCATAAATAATTTAGTTTTTTTATTTTTTAAATAATTTATTTATGCAGTTGAGGCGACTCGAGCTAAGATCGAGTCGGTTCGGAAAGAATTCGAGCCAGCCCGTCTGTGTGATTATTTATGATGAAAAATTTTTATTATAAATAATCTAATCTTTTTTTTATTTTTTAGATGATTTATTTATGAAAGATTATTTTTTATAAAAAAATTTTATCATAAATAATTATTATTTGCAATGTAAAGCATTTTTGCATCATAAATAATATATTATTTTTGATGAAAAATTTTTATCATAAATAATTTGATTTTTTTTATTTTTTAAATAATTTATTTATAGAAGATTATTTATAATGAAAAATTTTCATCATAAATAATCAATTATTTATGATGTAAATTTAATTTTCATCGTAAATAAGTTTATTAAATATTTTAATATTTTTTAGAGAGAAAATTTTTTTGAAAAAATAATTGATGGAAATTATTAGCGATGAAAAGAATTTTTCTATCGCTAATAAGAGTTGTAGCAACGAAATTTTCATCGCTAAAATTTCATCACGAAAGGGCTTTAAATATCCTCCCACTACGTGCCTTCTTTCTCGCAAAATCCACTCTCGCATGGCTGAAACCCTCTCCTCTCCTCTCTCTCCCCCTCATCCTCTCTCCCCTTCCTCTTAGGCTTCCACCAGCCGGCGACCGCATCTTTCATTGTCATCCTTGTTGCCATTATCGCTACCACTACCATGCTTGAACTGAAGGTAAGTTAACGTCCATCCTGGCTGATTAAATTTTTTTTATTTTTTTATTCTTTTGATCATCTGCGTGTGTGGATGTTGCCGTGTGGTGGCCGATGGCAGGCAGTGGGGTGCAGAGGGTATGTGCTGACTGTAGGCTATGCATGATGGTATTGATAGGCCGGATGGAGGCCACTGATGGTGGGAGGCAGAGGGGTGCCACAAGGGATGGAGGCCTGCGAGGGATGGGGCACCGAGGGGCAGTGGTGACAGGATGAGTGGGCAGCCACGGGTGGCGTGAGGTGGAGGAGCGCCGCAAGGGGTGGGAGACTGCGAGGGTAGGGAGCAAAAGGCGTCATAAGGGGTAGGGGCCGTGGGGGGTGGGCATGGAGGGGCGGTTGTGACAGATCGGATGGGGGGCCATGGGTGGTGGGCGACGAAGGGGCGCTGCAAAGGGTGGGGGGCCGCGATGGGTGGGGGCGAAGGGGGCGCAAGGGGTTGGGTTAGTACTTAATCATTTTTTAAAATTTAATAAATAATAATAATAGTAATAATAATAGTAGTAGTAACAATAGTAGTAATAGTAGTAGTAATAATAATAATTATGATAGTAATAATAATAATAGTGGTAGTAGTAATAATAATAATTATTATTATTATTTGATTGATAAATAAATTTTAAGATAAATTGATAAAATATTTAAAAATAAGTTATTTTTTATAATTAAAATAGTTAGATTTTTAATTATATTTTTATGATTTTACTTGTTATAATTTAATATTTTTATTTATTTAGTTCCTATATTTTATTATGATTATAGTTTAATATTTTAATTTATATTAGCCAAAAATTTTAATTTTTAATGCATATGAACTATCTGATCTGAAAATTGAATCGAGTTTCGATCAGGGATCTGAGTCGAGATCTGGTTCAGGATTCAGGTCATGATTCGAGTCCAATCTTGATCGGGATCTGGGTCAGGATCCGAAGGAGCTATGAAAAAATGAAGTACAGACATATGATTCTATCGGTCGAAGAAATTTCAAGTTGCATGCATTAATTTTATGGACCATAAATAATTTTTCTGTGTATGAAAACTTATCTGGATGAAGTACTAAAGAATATCTAGCATGTCCAATATGCAACAAGAATACATTCTCCTTACATTTAAAGCATGGAAGAAAAATCTGCTTCATGAGTCATCGGTGGTTTCTACCTATTAATTACTCTTAGAAGATCCATTTTAACCAATATTTTGATGGTAAGTCATACCGATGGCCGCCACCTATGGAGTTAAGTAGAGCGAAAGTTTTAGAATAATTTGAAGCCATTGAAAATATAAAATTTGAAAAAACATCAAGTACTTGAAAGTAGAAGTGTATTGAAGCTGAGCTAAATTGGATGAAGCGAAGCCTATTTTTTGAACTACCATACTGGAAGCAGCTACTACTTTATCATAACCTGAATATAATGTACATTAAAAAGAATATTTATGATAATATCATCAGTACAGTATTGAATATTATGTAAAAAATAAAAGATAATTCAAAAGCTCGCCTTGATTTACAAAAAATAGGAATATGGCTGAAGTTACCTTTAGTTTATCGATGTGATAAATTTTTTATGCCACCTGCATGTTATTCACTATTTGGCGAGGAGAAGAAGATTGTGGATGGTTCAAAATCGTAAAGTTTCTTGATGCTTATGCTTCAAATGTATCGCGATGTGTTAGCAATAATGATGGCAATATCTCTGGCATGAAAAGTCATGACTCTCATATGATGATGCAATGCTTGCTTTCTGTGATGATATGTGGCTATCTGAGTGGTGATATTCAAGCTGCATTGATGGAGTTGGGAGTATTTTTTTGAGAACTATGTTGCCAAAAGTTGAAGATTAACTTAATTGAGAAGTTTGAGAATGATATTGTACTCATTCTTTATAAGTTAGAAAAAATCTTTTCACCATCATTTTTTTAAATTATGGTACATCTGACTATTCATCTTCCAATAAAAGCTCTTCTAGTTGGCGTGGTACATTATCGGTGGATGTATCCTATTGAAGGATAAAAAAACCATAATCTCTTTGACATATCAGTTGTAATATGTAAATGTATTAGAACTCTTTAAATTATTTTTTATTTGCAAATTCTTGTGTATCCTAAAAAAGTATGTGCATAATAAGGCACAGCCTGAAGGATCCATAGTTAAAGCATACGTAACTATGGAGTGTCTCATATTCTACTTGATGTATTTTGATGATATCGAAATAAGATTCAATTATGCAGATCGTAACACTGATCGTGAATGGGATAATGATGAACCAACACTGTCCATATTCAAATAAACTGTTCGACCCATGGATGGAAGAAAATATGAGTTTATGGATGTAAATGAACTATCCAAAGCATAATTCTATATTCTAAATAATTATAAAGAAATTAAAGATTTAATTAAGTATTATCTTAGTGTAATTTTAGTGTTCTAACTAATTTTTTTATGTTGATGTAAAATTAAAAATCATAACTTGTTGCAGTGAGCATAAGAATATACTGTTCAAGAAGAATAATACAAATTTTGATAATCGACATAGGACGAAATTTGCAAAATGGTTTGGAGACCATGTAAGTTTTACTAGTATTACATTATATTTTTATAATTATGCAATTAATTACTTATACCAACATCATTTTTTATGCTATATTGTAGATGAAATCTAAGCATTTCAATAAAAAAGAGGGTGCGACCGATGAGTTGTATAATTTAGCATGTGGTTCCGATCGAAGAGTTAACTATTATATATCCTGTATTATTAGAGGAATGAAATTTCATACAAGAGAGATTGAAATGCAATGATGGACCCAAAATAATGGGATTGCTATAATAAGATATGAAGGAGAAGAAGAGATTGAATATCTTGGTGTATTGGTAGATATCATAGAATTGAAATATAGGTCCAAAAATTTGGTATTCTTATTTCAATGTGAATGGTGGGATATTAGCAATAAGAAGATCGGTATTCATATTGATTCATATTTTATCAGTATAAATTTTGTACGAACATGGTGCCAAAATGAGCCGTATATATTGGCAACTCAAGCAAAATAAGTAATATATTTAAAAGATCCAAAATATCAAAGTGATTGGCATGTCATACAAAGAATAATACTTAGAGGCGTGTATGACATACCAACCTGAATAGAGATGGATGATAATTTAGATCTATATAAAGAGAAAACTTTTCAAGAGGAAGAACAAACATTGACCGAGCACCTTGTTGACGAAGAACTTATGATAGCTCCTTTGAATAGGGCTGATCTACCGTCTAATAAAGTTAAAGCTGATTTTGTATTTAATCTTGATGATTCGAAGGACGACAATCAGTTCATAAATGACAATGAGATAGAAGATGATATATTAATCAATTATTATGATTCAGAGGAGGATCTAGAAATCGATGATACGGATATTAATAAGTAGATCTATATTTCTTGTTGAATCTTCTCTTGTAATAATGGTATGCAATACAATTCTATTCATTAGCATTTATGTGTTTTTCACTATTATTGTTCATTATTATATTCATTAATATGTCAAGTTAATTATATGCATAGTTTAAGTTTTGTAGGTATAGCACCAGCAGAGATACGATGACCTTCGAGTTTCCAGCCTATCCCTGAGCCTTCCCCCATTTTCACTACTATACCATCGGAGTCGCTAGAAGGCTCTGTAGAGGTGGATCCGAGTGGGACGGGTTCGAGTGAGGTGGGTCCGACTGGTGTTTTAATAGTTTTACATAATAAAATTTGATTTTAATTTACCTATTAGGTTTACAGATGGCTATCATTTTAATAATTTATTCATTATTTTCAGGCCATTCTCTTGCGGTGGTGAGGCGAGGATAAGGTCCGTCGAAGAACCTCATTCTTAAGCATTGGAGATGCGAGCATGAGGGATAGCATCTCCGCATCGCGATTTCGCCAGGCTATACCAGCCTATTAAAAGATGGTGTGAGCCATGGCAGACTGAGCATTTGCCGCAGCTTTGCCTCGATGATGCTCTTTAATTAGTGTCAGGTTACATGACTTTAAAGGGAGATCTTCTATAGCCACTTAGAGGTATAATAATATTTATTTAAATATTTAATTATTATAATATTCTTATAATATTTGTTATTGGTAGTCTATATTTGATATTATTGATTTTGAGCATGGTTGCATGCGGTGAGCTCTAGATGATCATCTATACTTGCATTTCAAGAAGTACTAGCATCGTATTTATCACCACTGATATGCTATAGTGCACGATCGGAGGATAGAAGCAGCACGGCAGTGGCCATATGATAGCATCAATATCGAGGACTAAGCTATTATATACTGCACGTATAAGGATCCGACATATCAAGTAATTTTTTTATTTAAAATTTAATAATTAAATTATTTATTTTTAAATTTAATTACTTACTAACTAATTTAACGATTAACTATGTAGAATCGATGTACCAAAAATATCGTGAATCGAGTGAGATGGATAGTTTCACATTATGGGGGTTCATGGTCATTCGCTCACCATATTGAGTAGATGGTAAGTAATTCATACTTTAACTTTTTAATTATTTAAAATTTTTTATTAATTATTCTTAAATTATAGAGAAATGTAGAGAATGACAAGCTTTCTAGTAGGATCAAGATCTAACAGCAGACCCATTAGCGATGGTCAGGAGACTGGATGGCCAGGAGCCAGGAGCTTTATATAAATTTTTTCAACTATTTTTTTATTGGCATTTTGATTTTCAGTACAAACTTAGAATAGCTATAAATTTAATTTTTAGGATCGTATGATAGACATTAGATTCCAATCTATCCCAAAGGGCTCGACTACACTTACAGATGATGAAATCTGTGATTAGGGACTTGGTATGAGATCCTGTTATGTTAGGGGGCTAGGACATCGGATCAAAGCTCCTACATCTTCATATTCGTCTAAGGTTGACATCCATGCTGCTTGTGATGTCTGACTATTGGAGATACAGAAACAAACTACTGAGGATCAACAGCAGGATGCTGAGTTAACTATACGCATCAATGAGTACCAGTTATTCTAGATGCAGATGATGGAGTAGATGGCACAGATGGAGTAGATGATGTAGCTGATGAGACAGCAGTAGGCCGATCCAAGCTTCTCTAAGCTCTCCCCTCCTTCGACCCGTTCTCCTTCTTTAGATACTACTGATGCTTAACAGCCGATGACTTATTTTTGTATATTTTTATTTTTATTTTAGATCTTTTATATTTATAAAAAAAAATTTATAATTATTTTTTTATATAATAAAATGATGAAATTTATTTATGGATGAAATGATAAAATTTATTTATGAATTTATTTTATAAATTTTATATTTTAATTTTATAAATTATAAATATAAATATTTCATCATAAATAATTTGTTATTTGTGATGAAAATATTTCATCGCAAATAATTTTTTATTTTTGATGAAATATTATCGTCAAAAAAAGCTATTATTTATGATGTAAAATCTTTATTTTTATTACAAATATTTTTATCATAAATAATTTAATGAATAAAAAAATTGATAAAATATTTTCATTATAAAAAAATTTTATTAATGATGAAAATAAAATTTTCATCACTAATTATTATTTATGATCCGATTATTTGCAATAAAAAATTAGCGACATAAATTTCATCGCCAATAATTATTAATGATAAAAATTAATTATTTATAATGAATTTTTTGCATCGTTAAAAAATGAGTTTTGTTGTAGTGTGATCCGATGGATGGTCGATCTACCATGGGATATTGCTTTTATCTTGGAGAGTTACTCATATCATAGCGCAGTAAGAAACAAACTATAGTTATCCACTTAAGCACTGAAATTGAATATCGAGCCTTAGCAGATATTGTGATCGAACTTCTGCGGCTTAGGTGGTTATTGGATGACATGGGGGTTTTTCATTTTAGGGCTACTACACTCTATTGTGATAATCAAAGTGCCATATGGATTACTCATAATGATGTATTCTATGAATGGATCAAACATATCAAGATCGATTATCAAATATATTCTTAATGGAATAATTTGTCTTCTATATATTGCTTCTCAACAGCGACATATCTTCACCAAAACTCATCTTTTTTGGTCGTTTTCTCAATTTGGTTCACAAAAAGATGGCATCCGCTACATCTGCTACACCCTCTGGAGTTTGGGTTTTTTGGGATGGGGGATGTTAATATATATATATTAGTCTAGATTCATTTTATGTAAATTAGGTAAGATTTTGGAGTTGATTTTCTATAAAATTATATACAGAAAATTATATATTTCCACATTTCGGATGATTGATTTTCTGTACAATTATGTATAGAAAATCCAGTTTTTCCTTTTGTGTTAGAGGCCTTATATTCCTTTTGTGTTAGAGGCCTTATATTCCTTTTGTATTAGAGGCTCTATCTATAAATTGGAGCCTTTAATTGCACATTTTATCAGCACAAAAAAACATGTATGCAAAATTCCCTCCATTTCACACTAGTTATGAGTATTTACATGATACTAAATTACTAATTAGATCTAGACTAATGTTAGCTATATTTTGATTCACTTATCATCCAAAAGGTTACATGAAGCAATCTAGATAATAAGGTCATAAAAAATAATTTCTAGCACTTTACAAGAAATAAGAGATCTAAACCCATGAAACTTGACTATATTCATACTAGAAAGATCATGAAGAATAAGAAAAAAACAATAAATTTGGCATTTATTTGTGTCAAGCTTGATTGGCTTTTGTAAGTTTTAGTTCAAACAAGTATAAATTTTGTTTAATGTATGGAAGAACCACACAAGCAGTTCTAAATTGATGTATAGTGTATTTGCATATATTCTTCTAATTATATATTATGTCAAATCAAAGAGATCATGGCTTAATTGAATGGTTGCAACCATGATGAAAAGCTGTAGAATTAGGACTTCTTAGCTTTCACTACTTGACTTACAGAAGCATTGCCAAAGTATCTCTTTGGGTTTGTCATGTCAAAAAATGGTTCACCAGCTTACAGTCACCAGAATTCTCTAGCTGTAATCACCTTTGCTGACTTGAATATATGACCACTTGAAGAGGCTAGAGTCAAACCAACTTACATATAAGTAGTCAATTAGGAACAAATTAAATTGCCAGTAAGAATTTTGAAAGGTCTTTATATAAAAGGAACATTAGTCCATACAATGGCAAGACTAAAGAACCTAAAGTTACTCTTATGTTGCAAAAAAACTTAGTGAATTTCTATAAAACTATGTGTTTGGAAACAACTAACAAAATAATGGTGGCATTATTAATAGAATCAACTAACAAAAAAATGGTGGCATTGTCATGAAAAAAGTGCTCCTTGGTATTCTATTAGAACTAATAGGGAATCATGGAAAAGTTTCGATTTCGAAGTATTAAAATGATTATGATATGAATTAATAGCACATGCAATGGAGAAAACTACAAATTAAGCAAAGAGTGAAGAAAATTGATTTTATAGTTTCACAATTTTGAACTAGGACATCATAAGAACATTAGGCTTAAAAATAAAAATAAAAAAAGAGAAGTCATGATGCAACATGAAGCACATGATAATTAAATAATTAATGGCAATACAAATTACCAAAACATTAAAAGAGCCATTGAAAAAAATTACAAAAAACATGGTTCTTTTATTGGAATAAAGTTATAAAAAAGAAAGAAGCTGTTCTAAATTATTGTATTTACTGATATCAGAAGTGTTGGTGCAGAATTTGGTTGACGTCGGATCAAGCTGGAGTTGAGGAAGATGAGGTTGCCGTCAATAACCTGTAAAATAAAGTTCTATCTGGAGTCGGTGATGGTGGCTCTAGTAGGATCCTTCGACAGTCAAGTTAGCTCTTCTGGCCAACAGAAATGGAGTGCTTGGGAAAGAGTTCAACAGAGTTTCAGAAAGAAAAAGAGAACTTAAAAAAATATATTTGGAGGGTCTCTTTTTATAGACGGAGCTTGTTGTAACCATCCTGATAAATGACCATCATAACCATCATGATAAATGCCAATCGTAATCATCCTAATAAATGACAATCATAATCGTTCTGATAAATAATAATCATAACTATCCTGATAAATGATAATTGTAACCATTCAGTAATGGGATCGCCTGTAGAAATCCGACTGAAAGAAAAGTTTGGAAGGAGTTTGGCTCCTATAGAAATCCAACTGCTGAAGGAGTCCAAAAGAAGTTTCACTCCTAAAAAAATTTAATTACTGGAGGAGTCCGAAAGGAGTTCGGCTCCTGGAGGAATCCGACTGAAGGAGAAATTTGGAGGGAGTTCGGCTTCTGGAGGAATCCGACTGCTTAAGGAGTTCGGAAGGAGTTTGGCTCCTATAGAAGCCCAACTGCTGGAAAAGTTTGGAAAGAGTTTAGCTCCTATAGAAGCTCGACTGAAGAAGAAATCCGGAAGGAGTTTGGCTTTCGTAAAAGCCCGACTGCTGGAGGAGTCTAGAAAGAGTTTAGCTCCCATAGAAGCTCGACTGAAGAAGAAATTTAGAAGGAGTTCCGCTTCCGTAGAAGTCCGACTAAAGGAAAAAATCCGAAAGGAGTTTGGCTTCCATAAAAGCCCGACTACTGGAGGAGTTCGAAAGGAGTTCAGCTCCCATAGAAGCTTGACAGAAGGAGAAATTCGAAAGAAGTTTGGCTCCCTAAAAGTCCGACTGCTTGAGGAGTTCGGAAAGAGTTCAGCTCCTATAGAAGCTCGACTAAAGGAGGAATCCAGAAGGAGTTTGGCTCTCATAGAAGCCCGACTGCTGGAGAAGTTCGGAAGGAGTTCGGCTTCCATAGAAGCTCGACTGAATGAGGAATCCGAAAGAAGTTCGGCTCTCATAGAAGCCCAACTAAAGGAGGAATTCAAAAGAAGTTCGGCTCTCGTAGAAGCCCGACTGCTGAAGAAGTTTGGAAAGAGTTCGACTCTCATAGAAGCCCGATCGAAGAAGAAATTCGGAAGGAGTTCGGCTTCCATAGAAGTCTGATTGAAGGAGGAATCTAGAAGAAGTTCGACTTCCATAGAAGCCCGATTGCTAGAGGAGTCGAAAGGAGTTTGGCTCCCATAGAAGTCCGACTGAAGGAGGAATCCAGAAGAAGTTCGGCTCCTATAGAAGTCCGACTGCTGGAGGAGTTTGAAAGAAATTCGGCTCTCATAGAAGCCCAATTGAAGAAGAAATCTAGAAGAAGTTTAACTCCCGTAGAAGCCCGACTACTAGAGGAGTTCGGAAGGAGTTTGGCTCCTGAAGGAATCCGATTGAAGGAGAAATCTGAAAGGAGTTCGGCTCCTGGAGGAATCTGACTGCTGGAGGAGTTCGAGAAAAGTTTGACTTTCGTAGAAGTCCGACTGCTGGAGAAGTTCGAAAAGAGTTCAGCTCTCGTAGAAGCTCGACTAAAGAAGAAATCTGTAAAGAGTTCGGCTCCTATAGAAGTCCGACTGTTGGAAAAATTTGAAAGAAATTCGGCTCCCATAGAAGCCTGACTACTGAAGGAGTCTGGAAAGAGTTCGGCTCTCGTAAAAGCCCGACTGCTAGAGGAGTTCGAAAATAGTTTAGCTCTCGTAGAAGCTCGACTGAAGGAGGAATCCGAAAGAAGTTCGACTCCTGTAGAAGCCCGACTACTGGAGGAGTCCGAAAGGAGTTTGACTTCCGTAGAAGTCCGACTGCTAGAGGAGTCCAAAAAGAGTTCAACTCCCATAGAAGCTCGATTGAAGAAGAAATCTGGAAGGAGTTCGACTTCCATAGAAGTCCGACTGCTGAAAGAATTCGAAAGAAGTTTGGCTCCCGTAGAAGTCCGATTACTGAAGAAATTTGGAAGAAGTTTGGCTCCTATAGAAGCCCAACTAATAAAAATCACTGTAGACTTGAAGTCGATCTACTTTTAATTCTCTTATAATTTTTAACCCGACGATCAATACTTCATACTCGATCCTATTATTAGTCACAGGAAATTCGAAGCGCAGTGCATACTCGACGATGACTCTCTCGGTGCTGACTAAGACCAACCCCGCACCCGCTCTAGTAGAGTTGGATGAATCATCCACGTACAGAATCTAAAAACCTTCGAAAAGGTCTGCTGTCTCTTTAGGAGGTTCGGTTGCGATAGTAGAGTGACAGTCTCATTCTGTTCAAGCTCGGCATCATCGAAAATGACACATTTTACTATAAAATCTGTTAATATCTGGGCTTTAATCGATGGTCAGAGTCGATAATTGATATCAAATTTTGTGAGCTCGATTGTTCATTTTATGATTCTACCAGAAGCATCCATTTGCTGAAGGATTATCTTTATTGGTTGATCCATAAGAACCGTTATAGTGTGCCCCTAAAAGTAAGATCGGAGCCTTATGGCAGCAATTAGAAGAAAGTAAGCCAATTTTTCTAGCTTAAAATATCTGATCTCTAGATCTCTTAGGATCCAGCTTATGTAGTAGATCGATCGCTGTATCTTCGCTTCCTCCTTAACTAAAACTGCTGCCAAGGTCGTTGGAAAGACCGCTAGGTATAAGAATAATTCTTCTCCAAGTTCGAACTTTGCCAGTAGTAGGGGTGAGCCGAGGTAGTTTTTGAGCTCCTCAAATATCCATTGGTACTCCATCGTCCAACAGAAGTTCTTTGATTGCTTGAGAACTTAAAAGAAGGGCATGCATCGCTCGACCGATCTCGAGATAAAGCAATTTAGGGACACCATTTTTTCAATCAAGTGCTGAATTTCTTTGATTGTCTTGGAGCGGTCATCTCTTGAATGACTCAAATTTTCTCTGAATTTGCTTCAATTCCACACCTTGACATCATAAACCCCAAAAACTTTTCTGAGGTCATACCAAAGACGCACTTGGTCGGGTTCAGCTTCATCTTGTGCTTCCTGAGTACACTGAAAGTCTCTTTGAGATTAGCGAGGTGATTTATAGAAGCTTGACTTTTTACGAGCATGTCATCCACATACACCTCCATATTACGGTCGATCTACTCTTTGAAGATTTTATTGATCAGATGCTGGTACATTGCTCCTACATTCTTGAGTCCAAAGGATATAATCCTGTAATAGTAAAGATCATGGTCAGTAATAAAAGCAGTTTTCTCCTCATCCTCTGACGCCATCCATATCTAGTTATAGCCGAAGAAGGCATCCATGAAGATGAGGAGCTCATGGCCTAAGGTTGCATCTACCAGTTAATCAATCCTTAAAAAAGGGTAGCTGTCCTTTGAGCAGACTTTGTTCAGCTTTTTGAAGTCTATACACATCCTCCACTTATTATTTACCTTTTTAACGAGGACTATGTTTGAGATCCAGATTAGATAGTTGGCTTTTTGGATGAACCTAGCTTTGAGGAGCTTGTCTACTTCCATAATTGCTTTCTGCCTCTCCGAGGCATGGCTGCATAGTTTCTCTTTTATCGACCAATACTTTGGATCAATGGCCAGTCGATGTTTCATAACTTCGGCATCAATTTCTGGTATATCTGTTGGGGCCCAGACGAAGATGTCCGTATTCTTCCTAAGGAAGGTGACGAGTTACTTTCGAACCTCGTCCCCCAAGTTGGAGTCAATCTGTACAGCGTGCTCCGCATTCCCATCGTTTAAGGGCACAGATATGAGGTCCTCCATAGGCTCGCTCCACTCCTCGATAAGATCATCGTGGACATCCAGCCCATCAATAGGATAAGGGTTGAACTGTTCTTCCTTATGCAGAATGATTGAGTAGTAGTACCTTGCCAGAGCTGATCTTCCCTGACCTCTCTGATCCCATAATTCATCGAAAACTTTATCTTCAAATAATAAGTTGATACCACTGTCCAAAGTGCATTTAAACCAGATCGACTGAGAATAGCATTATAGACGGTTAGAGTTCTTACGACTAAAAAATTGACCTATGCCTTTGCCAGCTTCGGGTGTTGCCATGTAGTCATAGTCAAAGTTATTATGCCCTTGACTGGTACGGCATCGCTAGTGAAGCCTATCAATAGAAAGTTCATAGGCCCGAAGTGGTTATTGAGTTAGGATATTTTCGAGAAAGTATCATAAAATAATACGTCGATCGAGCTTTCATTATCTACCAAAATGTGGCATACAACATAGTCGTAATGTTTAAAAAGATTACAACCACGTCATTATGCGGGAACTAGACCCCCAAAGCATCTACCTCTGTGAAGGTTATGCATTCTCCAGTTCTCCATCTCTTCATTGATCCCTTAGATCCGTCGGCCTCTCCTTGTCGAAGTCCCTCCAAGATCATGTTGATGATGTCGAGAGGCGATCGATCTCCTTGTTGATCCTCCCCCCTTGGTGGCTCAGGCTACGGCAATGCCCTCGGCCGATCTTTCCACCCTTCTAGCCATCGTCGCAAGAATCGGCCTAGTCTGCCTCGCCTGATGAGCTCCTCGATCTCATCCTGGAGTTGGATATACTCCTCAATGTCGTGACCATGATCACGATGATAAAGATAGAACTTGTTAGGATTGCACTTCTTGGGATAAGAGCGCATCCTTTTCAGTCTCAATAGTTGCTTCTTAATTTTCATCAGCACTTGAGTTTTCGAAGCATTGAGAGAGGCGTAGTTGTGAAATCTTCATTGGAGAGAACCCCGCTGCGCCCTTCTGTCCGGGCTTTCCTACCTCCGAGCTCGGAGAGGAGTTCAGACTCGCTTTCGTTCAGAGGGAGTTCGAGAGTGCGGCTGAGCTTCACTTGGCTTTTTTTCCTCAATGGATCCATCCAACTCGCTGATTCACTGCTTACCAAAGGCCTCATCATCCTTGGCCTTGAAGGCCTCTTCAGCTTGGGCGTAACCTTTAGCCCGAGCTAGCAAATCGGCAAAGTCCTTAGGATACTTCTTCTCCAGAGAGAACAGCAAATCATTCTTCTGGAGGCCGCCCTTGAGTGTGGCCATTGCGATTGATTGGTCCAGGTTTCGGACCTCCAATACAGTAATATTAAATCGAATGACATAAGCCTGGATGAATTCTTCCTCCTTCTACTTGATGTTCATCAAAAAATCTGAACCTCGGTGCGGATGTCGGCTACTGACGAAGTGAGCCACAAACTGATGGCTCATCTGATCAAAGAAAAAGATGGTATCCGACTTAAGTGCCGAGTACCAATTCCTGGCGGCTCTCTTGAGAGTAGACAGGAAAGCCCGGTACAAGATAGCATCTGACGCACCATAGAGCAACATCATTGTTCAAAAGGCTTCTAAGTGGTCAACCAGATCGATGGTCCCATCATAACTCTCAAATTACGAAAGCTTGAAGTTCATCGGGATGGGTTCCTGCATAATCTCTTGAGAAAAAGGAGGGTCGGTGCAAATATTATTATTGTATGTGGGGAGAGTATGACGGAGCTCTTCGATCCATTGGCTCATTTTTTGGAGCCTTTGATTGAGAAGATCTTTATGATCATTGATCTCTAGAGTTTTCTAGTGGGATGGGGGCAAAGCTTCCCTGGGATTGAATCATGATTCGAGCTATAGCTTCTCACCCTCTGTTTCTCTTTTTCGGAGGTCACTGGTTGGCTAACCCGAATCAGCGATTCCTCGATTGGATCATGAGGCTCCAAAAAAGCCTACTCCAGTCAAATTTATATCGAAGCCCGTCGATGTATGGTCTGCACCATTTTCGTGAGATCGTGGATTTGTTGGACCAGCAAGTTGAACTATTCTACATCCACCATGGCTGCAGGTGGAGCTTAAGTTATCGAAGCTAGAGCAAGAATTGATGTATCTGGATGGGATCTTACTGCAGAGGTCGTTGATCGTTGGATCGAAGCTTTTTTGGGAGATATTTTTTTTGGGAAGAACTCTAGATCACTGCTGAGCACTTCTTTAAGATCAAAAAAACCTCAAGAATAGAGGGCTCTTCCTTTAGTGCTAATTCTATTGATGCAGAATTTGGTTGACGTCGAATCAAGCTAAAGTCGAGGAAGACGATGTGGCCATCGGTGACCTACAAAATAAAGTTCCATCCGGAGTCGGTGGTGGTGGCTCCAGTAGGATCCTTCGATAGTCAAGTTTGCTTTTCTGGCCAACAAAAATGGAGTGCTTAGGAAAGAGTTCGACAGAGTTTCGGAAAGAAAAAGAGAGCTTAGAAAAAACATATCTGGAGGGTCCCTTTTTATAGACGGAGTTTGTTGTAACTGTCTTGATAAACGATCATTGTAACCATCCTGATAAATGCCAATTATAATCATCCTGATAAATGACAATCATAATCATCTTGATAAATGATAATCATAACTATCCTAATAAATGATAATTATAATCGTTCAGTAATGAGATTGTCTATAGGAATTCATCTAAAAGAAAAGTCCGAAAGAAGTTTGGCTCCTATAGGAATTCGACTGCTCAAGGAGTCCGAAATGAGTTCGACTCTTGAAGAAATTTGATTGCTAGAGAAGTCCGAAAGGAGTTCAGCTCCTGGAGGAATCCGATTGAAGGAGAAATTCAGAAGGAGTTTGGCTCCTGGAGAAATCTGACTACTGGAGGAGTCCGAAAGGAGTTTGGCTCCCGTAGAAGCCCAACTGCTGGAGGAGTCTGAAAAGAGTTTAGCTCCCGTAGAAGCTCGACTGAAGGAGAAATTCAGAAGGAGTTCGGCTTCCGTAGAAGTCCGACTGCTGGAGGAGTTCAGAAAGAGTTTAGCTTTCATAGAAGCTCGACTGAAGAAAAAATTCAGAAGGAGTTCAGCTCCCTAGAAGCCCGGCTGAAGGAGAAATCTGGAAAGAGTTCGGCTTTCATAGAAGTCCGACTGCTGAAGGAGTTTTAGAAGGAGTTCAGCTCCCATAGAAGCTCGACTGAAGGAGAAATTTGGAAGGAGTTTGGCTCCCGTAGAAGTCCGACTACTGGAGAAGTTCGGAAAGAGTTTCAGCTTCCGTAGAAGCTCGACTGAAGGAGGAATCCGAAAGAAGTTTTGGCTCCCATTGAAGTCTGACTGCTGGAGGAGTTTTGGCTCCCGTAGAAGTCCGACTGAAGAAGAAATCCGAAAGAAGTTTTGGCTCCCATAGAAGCCCGACTGAAGAAAAAATCAGAAGAAGTTTCGGCTCCCATAGAAGTCCACTGCTGGAGAAGTTTGAAAGGAGTCGGCTCCCATAGAAGTCCGATTGAAGAGAAATTTGGAAGGAGTTCAGCTTCCATAGAAGCCCGACTGAAGAGAAATCCAGAAGAAGTTCGGCTCCCATAGAATCCGACTGCTAGAGGAGTCCAAAAGAAGTTCTGGCTCCCGTAGAAGTCTGACTGAAGGAGAAATTCAGAAGAAGTTTGGCTTCCATAAAAGTTCGACTGCTGGAGGAGTCCGAAGAAGTTGTGGCTCCGGTAGAAGCCTAATTGAAGGAGGAATCCAGAAGGAGTTCGGCTCCCATAGAAGTCCGACTCTGGAGGAGTTGGAAGGAGAGCGCTCTGGAGAAATCCCGATGAAGGAGCTTCGAAAAGAGGCTTCCTAGAAGCCACTACTGAAGAATCCAAGAAGTTTGGCTCCCGGTAGAATTGCCGCTGGATAAGTTGGAAAGAAATTCGGCTTTCGTAGAAGCCCGATTCTAAGGAGTCCAGAAAGAGTCAGCTCCATAGAGCTCACTGAAGGAAAATCTGAAAAAAGTTTCGACTCCTGTGAAGTCGACTGTAAGCGTCTGAAAAGAGTTCGCTCTCATAGAAGCCCTACTGCTAGAGAGTCCGAAAGAGTTCGGCTCCCGTAGAACTCAACTGAAGAAAAGAATTCGGAAGGAGTTCGGCTCCCATAGCCCGACTGCTGGAGGAATTCGGAAGGAGTTCGCTTCCGTAGAAGTTCGACTGCTGGAGAAATTCAGAAGAAGTTCGACTCCCGTAGAAGTCCGACTACTGGAGGAGTTCGAAAGGAGTTCGATTTTCATAGAAGTCCGACTGCTAGAGGAGTCCGAAAAGAGTTTGACTCCCGTAGAAGCTCGACTGAATGAAGAATTTGGAAGGAGTTTGGCTCTCGTAGAAGTCCGACTGCTGGAGAAATCTGGAAGGAGTTCGATCGCTGGAAAAGTTCGGCTGGGGCTCAGCTACTGAGGAATTCAATTGGGTTCGGAGTCCAGTAGGAGTTCGGCCGCTGGAGGAGATTGGATGGGGTTCGACCGTTGAGAAAAAAATTTTCGATCGAAGCTCTTCCATGATTACCAGCTATATTAGGCTAAACACCAGGCTAAACTTCGATGGAAGCGAGGTTTATCTCCAACAAGAAGTATGGACAAACTAATGCCTTCATATTGAAGAGCATCCATACAATGCAGATGAATATGATGGTATAGTTTCTCAATGAGAATTTTAGAAAATAAAATGGTTTGCTTCCACTTAGTTGCAAGATAAGTTACCCAAGCAATCTTTTAGGGTTAGAACAAGAAAAACCTTAGAAGTACGTTTGCCCAATTAGTAACTAGCTACCATGCACAGGCTCCTGATTTTCATATGTTTGTATATATAAAGTGGAAGAAAATGCTTGTAAAAGCTAATTTTTCTATCTTATCAATGGTATTCTTACAAATATCTTGGAGCCGGTATGACTAGCTTTGATTATTAGCTATGCATAGCTAGAAATAACCAAATTTGATCGATCTACAATCTGTTCTCACCATCCTAAAATTTCAGATCAATTGGACGATCTAGCCAATTTTTTTAAATGTATTAATCTAGCAAGTCATCTAGCTAGTCTACCTAGCTAGTTTTCTCCTGTGAATTTTAAAAAGAGATATCACATTGTATTTATATTTTCTTTTAAAAAATCCTAGTCATTCATGATGGCAATCCTAAGAATCATTGGCAATAAAAATTAACCAATCCCTACATGACACTTAGCATAAATAGAGCTCCTGAATCATTAGAAAACTCTACAATAATCTCTATCCCTGGCCCACCATTCTGCTCTCCAACAGCTACAACTACCCGTTATAAGAGGAACGATAGATTCTTCACTTCATATTCTAGAGCTTTAGCTTATAATATAGGAGAAATTGGAGAAACTATGGGAATCTCTAAAACAATCCCTCTTCTTCTCCCATTCTCTTAGATAAAGCCACCAAATCTTTAGTTTAACCACAATCATAGTAGATCAAGCTTTTCCTCAAGGCTTTCATTGATTCCATTTTACATCCAGCAGATAAAAGGTCAAAAAAGAGGCAAGCAACAAGATAGTGGTTCCTCCAAGGGGCCTCCTCCAAGGGAGAAAATCTTCAACTATGACTTTAAATTTGATTATTTTATATTGAATTGATGTTTTGCCTTATGATATCATGTAATTTATGTTTGAATTTTGCTTTAATATATGATTTTTTTAAAAAAAAATAGATCGTGTTGTATGATATGTAGTCTATTAACTTAAATATATTTGCTTTGTTTCTTTTGCTTTACATCAAATTTATTTTCAAGATGGTTGGATAGAGCCAAATCCATCCGATCTCTTGGAAGTTTAGATATATCACTATCCAAAACTTAGATTCTAGCCACCAAGATAAAGCTTTATTAAGAGTTGAACTTGCTCATTTGCATAAATGTACCGATGAATGCTACCTAGAATGGCGTTTATTAGTGGCACTTGATTTCCACCTTACAAAAGAGTATGGACCTTGCCTCTTTTAGGAGAAAAAGGAGAGTGGTAACCTTTTCCCTTTAGTACCATCAACCACTGCTTTCTAGTATCCATTCTTCTAGCACAAGATTTTCTAATTTTTCTATTTTTTATTAGGAAAATGACTACAATATCTTCCTAGCTCATGACCTTGTTGGCTTGCCTCCTATGGGGATACGATGACATTGTAGACGCTCCAAGGAAAAGAGGGCTAGGGCGCAATTAGAGAGGTTTCGAGCCAACATGTATCTTAGCACTATAAATAGCCTTGCCAACATTTTTGCTCCATCACTGTTTTCACCAATCGATCATTTATTAATGGTGTACAATTCCATGCATCCTATAACATCATCATCCTCTTCTTTGATGGCAACCCTCACTATCCTTATATTTGATTGGGATCATAAGAGGATGGATAGATAATGTTGGAAGGATGGATCACCTCCATTCATCGTTTGGTTTAAAAAGTTACAGAGAGGATGGATGAAAAAGAATGGATTGTCCATCCATCATGGCCCACCAATTTACATTCTCTCAAATTAGAAAGGATGCAAGAAAGGATGGATAAAGCATTGATGGATGGAGTTTGTATTGACAAAATTATCTCTCTTTAATTTATTTGATAAAACTATAATATTTTTTATTTTTTATTTATATTATTTATATATACTATTAATCATATACTATTTGTAAGATTTGTTAATCAGGACGAAAGCACAGATTTCAAGATATTTTTTAATGAAATTTTAAAAATCAAATCCTAATCCAGGACCTCCTTATTAAATTAAAAACATATAATATGTATTTATAATTTAAACATAGATTATAGAAAACTACCTAAATTGCTTAACCCTAATTCAAGTCAGAATTTCTGTAGAGGTTCGGTAGGGGTTTCACCAGATGCCCACGTGTTCACCCTCCAATATTAATCCATACAGAAACTTGATCAAGCTATAAACTCCTTTCTTCTATTGGTTTCTAGCACTAAATTCTTCTTCCAAGAATTCTATTATGCAGAACTTTCTTAAGCCTTGCTTTCTTTCTCCTAGCCTTTCTTTTCTCTTCCTTTCTTTTCTCTTTATCTTCCTTATTTTTCTTCCTAGACCCTTGTCCTAAAGAAGACTCCTTATCCTTATTAGAATCTTGTCTTAATAAGGAAAGAAAGAAAATAATTAGACAATTAAAAGAGAGTGTGTAAGAGAAAAAAGGTTCGGGATGAGTGAAATGAACCCCAGCATACACCCTTATTTATAATCTACGTAGGGGTGTTTCCTCATCATCTCATGCCCCTCCCTTATCTATTTCTCATGCCTCCTTTAATTTTTCATGCCCCTAGGACCATCTCATGATACATGGAAGGCAAAGAAAGTTAATCCAAAGAGACATCTTCTCATAGAAGGATCTTAGGTGCATAAATAATTTCACGGTGTTTTTTGTAGTGTTGCGAGACTTCATAGATGCGGCACTAATTAATGGAGGGTTGAGATTAGATTAAATGGCCATCTAATGGCCTTAATAGTTGGCACCAATCAAAAGTAGGCATGGGAGAAAAAATCAAAGTCTACAACCACTTGGACTCTTGGTTCAAGTGGCACCAACATAGGAGGGGGCGGCTAGGTGGCAAAGTTTATCCAAATACCATATAACCAAAGAGTTTAAGAGGCAGAAGGAGTCTTCTGTGCCTCTTAACAATCTAAAAACCATGCTTAAACAAAGTTACGTGAAAAATATTTGGATAAACTTCATAAGAAAGGGGCACCAACTCCCTTCTTATGCCACATATCCTTGGCGCACAAGATATTCCTCACACACCAAGAGAGACTCTCTAGCATGTGGGATGTAGATAAGAGGCACCCAACCTTTAGCCCAATAAGCCAAGAGTCAACCCAATTAAGAACCCAAATCAGATTTAGATTAAATTGGATCTTATTATCCCAAATTGGAACCAAATTCAAATCCAATTCGAATGCTGGAGTTAGGATTTGCAATACATGCTGGCATGTTCAACTTGCAAATATAAGCTAATTCAAATAGATCTTTGATCAATTTTCTTTGTATATAACCCATTGGATTTCATATCTAGCGAGCAATGGATCTGAATGCAAGTTGACCTAAGTCGATTAAAAATTAATCTAACTGATTTAAGTCAAATCGAGCTAACCTGATTCAAACAATTAGAATCATTTCTAATTGATGATCAAAGTAAACTCTTTAATTTGATTGAACCCACAATTTAAGATTAATGTCTAGCAATGTATCATGTCTATCTGAAAGATATAAAATTTTAGTAAAAGTACCAAAAGTATCCTTCAATGGTAAGTTACTGTCCAATTCGATTCTGCGATCATCCTACATCCTAAATATGATTCTAGATATGGAATCATGTCAAATCCAATATCAATTCATATTTCTCTCAATCTTATAATGAAGATTTGATTAATAAAATATTAGAATCATTTTTAATATTCATTATGCTTTGACTAAAGACTTTCTGAATCATCATTTGATTAAAGTAAGTAGGATGCGATCTCTTATTACTATGAGTGATCGATTTCATGTTGACCAACTCACAACCTTCATATGCAATCCACCATATCCAGAACATCCTGTACATGATTAAGTTATGAATGAGTATGATCCAAAATATGGATTCATACATATAAGATTCTATGGTAGTCTTAGGTCAAAGAATTACATGCACAACTCTCACTAAGAGAAAATATCTTTTGACAAGTAAGTAAGACTCTATAAGATGTTCTCAAATCAGATTTATTCAATAAACTCATTCTCTAATGAGCATCCACATCCTTATATTAGTATCTCATACAAGTAATTATGAGATCAATCACTCTCTCTATCGAGCATACATGGGATATGCCGGTCCTTTTGGAAACATTGATCTCCAACTCAATATTTCATCAATCAAAAATTATTTAGATTAGAATTTTAGGTCTCATAGGTATGATCTCATCATAATCTTAATCTATGAAATTTATCATAATCTTAAATAACAATAAGATGCAGCATATGATGAAATATAAATATTTTTATTTATTTATAAAAATATTATTACATAAGTCTGAAAGATAAAAGAATAATCCATTAAAATACATATTTCGATTGATTTGTTGGGTGTGTATTTCTTTCACTATTAAATTTTATTTCTAATTATTTTAATTTTAGGATATAATTTTGATAATTATAAATTAATAATTAAAATTAACTTCTATTTCTCTATTTTTATTTACCATTTTTTATTTACTATTTTTAATAATATTTATTAATTATTTAAATTAAATTATAAATTAATTAATTATTTAAATAATCTATTTATATTATATTATCTACTATGTATATAATAATACTCTATGAAGGAGTATTGTGGTGTTGTCACCTCAGCATCTTAGATGACTTTAGTTGTACCATATGAAACTAAAATATTATTTTTAAATAATAATAAAATAGTATTTTAAATAATAAAAAAATATTTTAAAAGTAAAAATAAGAAGAGATATGAGATAAAAAATATTTTTTTTAAAAAAAATATTTTTAAAAATAAAATATTAAAATTTTTAATAATAAATATTCATAATAAATATTTTTTAGCTTTTTATATTTTATTTTATTTTATTTATTATATATATTATATTTTTTATTATTTTATAAAATAATATTTTATTATTTTTTCGAAATATAGCGCATTAGGAGGATTTTAACTTACTGAGTTGACAAACCTTAGCATCTCACATGACTTTAGTTGTACCACATAGAATCAAAATAATAAAATAGTATTTAAAAAATTTAAAAAATTTAAAAAATAATATTTTAAAAATAAAATTAGGGGAGGGATAAGAGATGAAAAATATTTTTTAAAAAATATTATGTTAAAAAATAAAATATTATAAAAATAATAATATTTTTTAAAAAAATACTAATTTATTATTATTTTAAAGATAACATATCATTTTCTAATTTTAAAAATAATAACATACTAATTTATTTTTTTTAAAAAATATTTTTATTATTTTTTAAAAAAAATATATTTCGAGATTCGAATCAATTTATTAGATTTGATTAGATTAAATCTAATAAATTATCCATAAATAAAGCACGGTGCTATGTCAATTTGAAAGCCAGATCTCTACATTTAATAACCTCCAAAAGTTTGAAGAAGATATAAGAAGAAGTAAGGGGGCGACAGTGCAATCAAGATCAGCATTTATCGAAAGAGAAGAAAAATTATGGCAGGATGGTAAAAAAAATAATATATTATTTTTAATTTAAAAATAATAACATACTAATTTATTTTTTAAAAAAATAATATTTTTATTATTATTTAAAAATAATATATTTTGATATTTGAATCAATCCATTGAATCATATTAGATTAAATCTAATAAGTTATCCATAGATAGAGTACGATACTCCATCGATTTGAAAGCCAAATCTCTGCATTTAATAGCCCCTGAAAGTTTGGAGAAAGTATGAGAAAAAATAAAGGAACGGGGGTGTGATCAAGATCGCCATTTGCTAAGAGAGAAAGGAAGATGTGGTGGGGCAGCAAGTGGATGGGGCGGCACCGACGAGCACGAAGAAGATACGAGAAAAAAAAAAAAAAAAAAAAAAATTATTTTATTAAAAAATAAAATAATATTTTATAATATAATATAAAAAAGAGAGTTTCTCTTTTTTTTTAATAATGGTACCAATGGCGGCAATACCGATAGGAGAGTGCGATCGGGATCGATGTTTATTGAGAGAGAAGGACAGCGGTGGTGGGGCGGCATCGACGAGTGCGGAGAAGGTATGAGAAGAAGAGAGAGGGTGGGGGTGTGATCAGGATCCGGACGATGTTTGGTAAGAAAGAGGAGAGCTGTGTGTAGGGGGATAGAGGGATGTGGCGCCCGACAATGCATGAAGATATAAAAATAGAAAGAAAAAAAAATAAAATATTATTTTATAAAATAATTAAAAAAATATATAATATATATCATAAATAAATAAAATAAAATAAAATATTAAAAATTAAAAAAAATATTTATTATTAAAAGTTTTAATAATTATAGATCGTAATTATTCTTTGGCTAGCTATATATTTTAAAATAAAGATTTTTAAACACGTGGGCTTTTAGAAAAAAAAAAAAAGCTGCACGGAAAAAAAACCCGACTGCGACGATCGCCCAAGCTCCGCTATTCGACCACTCCAAGCCTCCCCATCCTGATGTACACCGTATACACGCATACTCATCATCATCCTCGTATTTCACTTGGAGACGGAGCCCTCGTCGCATGCCTACCAGTTGAACATCCTCGGTGAATCCCTTGCGCCAATGGAGGACTTGGAGTCGCAGCTTTCCTCGGAGAAGCCCTTCCGCCTCTTCTCCACCAAACCCAAACCTCCTCATAAGATGCTTCCCCATCCCATCCAACTCTCGAACTTCCATTGACGCCGACCGCGGCGATCTCGATGCCGGCACCGGCCCCATCTCCTTTTCCGACTTGGGCATCTCCCAATAGGCCATCGGCACCTGCCGCGAGCTGGTCATGCGGCGGCCCACCCCAGTCTAGCGTCGCGGCATCCCCCGCATCCTCACCGATGATGATGTCCTCAGTATCGCCCAGACTGGCAACAGGAAGACCGGCGCGTTCGCCCTCCCCATCCTCCACCCCCTTGCCAAGGACCCCTACGACGTCTTCGCCCTCGTCGTCACTCCCACCCGCGAGCTCCCTGCTCGCTTGCCGAGCAGTTCCGGGCCCTCGGCTCTTCCCTCAACGACTTTATTTATTTTTATTTTTTTTTATTTGTTTTTATTTTTCGCGTGCGACATCACGGAACAAGCTAAAGCTGTCTACGTGTCTCTCATAATCTTTCTTTCCAAATTCTGTTTAGTCCAAAAAATGATCAGAAAACCAACTTTTCTTTTCAACACAGCTGGAACCAACACCAAACCATTTTGCGTGAATAGTGAATAACACATATGAATCTGAAATTACAATAATATTCACAACAATGGTGAGAAAAAACACTGCCAAAAATTACAAAACGACAGGAAAACAAGGATCTACCAACCTGTACAACCAAAGACGAACTATCTTATCAGAAATGGTAGCCAACTTCAGCATCACTTCATTAATTCACTGCAACTGTCAAAAGTCAGATGCAGACCGTCCTCTTCTTTCTATCAATCGATGATATGATCAGGTCTTAGGTGCTGGTCTTGAACTAAAAATCAACAAAGAAAATATTGGGTAGCAAAGAAGTGGAGAAGGCGGCCTGTTCCATAATTCCTTGCTACATCCGATTCTGGTATATCATCATTGAACATTTCGCATCAACCCACTCCGAGGCACATTAATTTCTGAATTCACAGCAAACAAACAGCTCCGTCAGAAAACAGATAAATGATAAAAATTTTTGACACCTAAACATCAATATATGGGTTCATGCAATGAAAAGAACAATCACTTCACCGGCAGTTAAGCCTGCACATTGAATTTGGTTTGCTGTGAACAACCAGACTCTTTGCTTTTATCATATACCTGAAAATATCTGAAAAAAAATTCATTTGCATCCCTGCTCATGGATTTCATAAACTGGCAGAGCATTCTTCAACATATTCTCTCCCAAGCCATCGAGCTCAGAAGTTTAATATTTTAATTTCAGAAAAAATTAGGAGAAAGGATAAAAGCATCTATTATGTATCTCAATGTATTGCAGCAATATACAATGAAATATGTCATGTAAGCACCGTAAGTGATCCTGTCAAACCAAACTTATGTTGATTGATTATCTGCATGTGTCTAGACATAAATCAATTTTAATTTAATAGAATAAACAAAATCAGCATATCTTAGTACAGAATTGGAGGAGAAGGATCCTCACTACTACAGAACAGAACTATAGCAACGGTTCGTAACTGCTGCCATAGTCTAAAAAATCATTGTCATAGTTTATAGCAGCGGTTCTCTAACCGCTGCCACTGCAGTCGTTGTCGTAAACCTATGACGGCGGTTATTGCAGCGATTACAAGAACCGCTACCATACAGGGCCTATGGCAATAGTTTTCGAACATCTACTCTAGGCCTGAACTATGGCAACGATTTTCAAACCGCTGTCATGGACCTGAGCTATGACAGCGGTTTTCGAACCGCTGCCATAGGTTTAATGTAATGATTGGCACATGACTTACGGACTCACTTGGCACGTCTACGGCAGCGGTTTTGAAACTGCTGCCGTAGCTTTTAAATAATAAAAAAATATAATTTTTTAATTTTTTATATATTTTATTTGATAAATACAAAGATATATATAACACAACAAAAAATATAAGTAAATATTATAAATACAAGAATATTTTTGAAATGCTCTAATTTTATTATCGAATAAAATTTATTATAAATTTTTTTTAAAAAGAATACATCAGAAGTTTCCTAAATCTACATTATCGTTGTCATCGTCATTGGAAGATGGAGCACGAGCTGGAGGAGCTGGAGCCGGAGGGGCTAGAGCTGTAGGAGCTGAAGTTGGAACGTCGGCCAACATATCCTCAAGGTCTGTGAAGTCTGCTCCAAAACGCGAGTTGAGCCTCGTCAGCATGACGCTCATAATGCCCTTCAGATGAGATGTGCGCTTCTCAGCATGAGCAGCCCACGTCGTAGCCTAATTTGTCCATGCCAATGCCTTCTCAGGCTACTTTCAACTAACTACACTGGAAGCATGTGAAGAGATACTCGCCTCAGATTAGTAGCTCGTCGGCATAGATCCGGACCTACATCGGATCCTTCTAGAGTGCTCAGGCTCCAAGACCTGAGATAGATAGTCATGGAGGCCAGAGGTGTTTGAGCCCTCGCTCGTAAGCGCATCTAAATGCTCCTATAATTATAAATTCAAATAAAATTTTATAAGAAATACTATAATACTGATCATATATATACTAATATATTTATTATTTATAAAAATTCTTTCAATCGCAGCGTTCATCAGTCTGTCCTTCTTGTCCGTACGGCTGGGCATCATCCCCTCTCTCGTCAACTATAATAATGGATCAATTTATTAAAAATATATAAAAAAATATTAATTTAATTTATAAATAAAGATTCAAAATTTATTATCTCTCTATGCACACGACTGACTATAAACTCATGGCCTAGAGTGTGCATGTACTCCTGGGCTGCCCAGTGTTAGATATATGTGCCCTAGAAGCCAGAATTGGCTGACACTAGTAATACACTTCTAGGGGCAAAATTATAATTTTGACTATAATTAATAAAATGAATTATTTTCTATCACACCTGTGTATTTAGTGTCTGTGATACATCCTTTGAGTTAATGGTAATGATAATTCATATTTTCAAGAGTTGAAAATTTAAGACATGAATAATCATTATTAACTCCATAAACAGCTCCCGACCATAGGATCATCATGAGGATGGTGATTGATCCGGAAGGTTGGTGTACGATCGCTTCTCTTTAGTAGATGAGTCTTGAGTCTACGGTATGGAGACACCGGAGCGAGAGTACAGGTACTCATTAGAGAACGAGGGGCACTGAGCGTGACCACCTCGAGTAGTCATTAGGAAGTCTACCTTCTCGTCAATGACTGACTCGATGCTGCAGTAGTGTGTCTGGTTCTTTGACCTGAGATGCATCGGTAGTTCACCTTGAGGGTGTTATAGTTTGACTACACAATTACTCGGTCTCCTAGCCATATGGAATCCTGAGGTGTATGTTGGCTATAGCATCTTCATTGTAGGAACTGGATTGCATCAAGATGGAATCTATCTACCTCGGTGGTAGAGGAGTAGCCCTATGATGATCATGAGAATCAAGTCCAGAAATCCATGGCCATGGTAGAGTGAAATAATAGAAAGAGTTTCTATTTAGATTTTCACATTGGACTCGAATCGAATGATTACATCATATGACAGAGACTAGGGTTTGACGAGTTTCACCTTAACCCTAATCTGATGGGGCTCAAGATAGAAGAACTGAATCACACAGGTAGCTGCACCAAGAGGTTCGCATTCAACTCTGATGGGTTGCCACCATATACTGCTAGGTGTCACTGGTGGATTTTGGGAGCAATTAGAATGATTTAGATGATCGATCATTCTAGCTGTTCGAATCAGAAGAGTTCTGATCCATCGAAAGGAGTTTCGATGATGTCTATGATAGAGATCATGACATATCCCATTACCATACAGAACTGAACCTAACTGGGTCACACAAACAAGGGTTTGAATCTGGTGATCATCAATTGAACTGATCTAGTTCAATTGATCTGAATGAGATTCAATTAGGTTCAAGAAAATCGTGCTAGCACTCGATTGAACCTAACGTTCTTCTTTTACTATCATAAATAAGTTGTCCTGACTGAGCCAAAGGAGTTTGTGCTCAATCAGAGGCCTTCATATGGTCTGACTGGAGGTTGTCCAAGTCAGAATAGGTTGTCTTATTTGTAAGACATTACCTGCCATTTTTGGTCACCTGCCATTTCTTGTTCTTTGACTTTGGTCAAAAGTCTACCTTTGACTGGTCAAACGTTGACCATTGACCTTTGACTTTTGACCACATGTCATGCACCTATTGGAGAGCTGGTGGGGGCCTGTCCCCCTGCCAGAACCTGGCAAGGAGAAGGGCGCACGCCAAGGGTGGCGTGAGCCCAAGTAGGAGGCGCCTAGGAGTCCTTGTTGGACAAGGACTCCACCTCCCTTTTGGATTCCAATCAGAGTTCTACTAAGAATCCAGTTTGACTGGTCTTAGGCACCCTCTAAGGAGGAATCCAGGGGTCTCTATTCCAACCAATCAGATTTAGATCTGATTTCACAAAGGGTTGTGATTGGTTGAGAGGAAGAGGAGTTGGATCACAAGAGGTCTATAAATAAGACCCTGCGCCCAACCCTAATAAGAAAAATGCAATTGAGAAACCCCACGCCCCAAGGCTGCCTCTCCCCTCCTTCTCCATGCCATAGCTTCTTCTCCCCTTGCTCTCCACGTCCAAAAGGTGTTTTGGACTTAGGTTGGTGCGATTCAGATCAAGGAAAGGCGATCAAAAGCAAGAAGGCTGCGCTGCTGCAAAAGGACGACTGCAGATCTTCAAAAGAGTTTTGAAGATCCTCCAGATCAGATCCAGATCTGATTTTTGGAGGTGTGATAGAGAAGAAGAGGATCTCCAGATCCAACCCGAGTGGATACCGGTAGAGGCCAGGCGCTTGCGTGGCTAAGATCCAGAACCTTCCGCTGCAATCAGGATCATCTACAGGGTAATAGGATTACCCAAATCAGGTAAATTAAATTTGATTTAATTTATCTTATTTTATTTTATTTATTAAAATAATAAGAATCAGATCTGAAACATATCAAGATCTGATTGAGATCAAGAGAAAAATTTTTGAAATATATCTCTTGATCTGATCAGATCTGGACGAACCTGGACCGGGAAATCAGGATTTTCCTTCAACTGTGGAGCCATGGTTCTAAATTATTTAGATCTATTTTAATTTTGTTTTAATTGAAAATAAATGATTTTCAGATGCACATGAGATGTGATCAGATTGAAATCAGAAAATTAAAATTAAATGATTTGGATCTAAGATTAAGAAGATATGCATGACAGTTCTAGAATAGAATGTTCTATAAATAGTTTTGCATGTCTTTGATTTAATCTGATTAATCATATTTTAGATCTTTTATTTATATTTTTTGATATTATAATTTATAATAACATCTGATAAATAGCAAATAAAATTATTTATTTTAAATATCATATGAGATATGATTGATGATGTCTAGAGTTGTAGAATAGTTCTACATAATTGTCTAGATAGAATTTATTTTGATTAGATCAATTTAAATCTAATTTAGATTATTATGAGATAATTTAGATCAGAGAGAGAATATTTCTAATGGCCATCAGGCAGAAGGAGGGAGAATCCATCCGGGCTTACATTATCCGATTTAATACTGCTGCACTAGAGGTCCGAAACCTAGACCAATTAGTCGCCATGGCCGCTCTCAAAGCCGGCCTTCAGAAGAACGATCTATTGTTCTCCCTGAAAAAGAAGTATTCCAAGGACTTTGTCGACATGCTGGCTCGGGCCGAAAGTTATGCCCGGGCAGAGGAGGCCTTCGAGGCTAAGGACAACGAGGTCGGCGGCAAGCGACGAATCGGCGGGCTAGACAGATCCGCCAAAGAAAGGAAGCAGACTGAAGCTCGACCTTTAGTGAATCGGCCGCGTTCCCGGACTCCACCTGGTTGCGAGCGAGCTCGAACTCCTCCTCAAGCTTGGAAGCGGGGTTTATCCCCAACGAAACCTCCTACAAAGAATTCATAGGAGGCGGAGTGAAGTTTGATAGCTAAAGCAAAGCCGAGCTCCACTTCGAGCTTGACGTCAAGGAAGTTCAGGTAACGAAGCAAGAAGTTCCCCCACAGAAGGTTTTGCAAGGAGGCGGAATGAAGTTAGGCCGTGTCGAAGGAGGCGGAGTGAAGTTCGGCCACATCCACGACCTCGAAGCTCATCATCGAGGAAGCC